>BTPG01000002.1:2165464-2190464 GCA_036245525.1 Semisulcospira habei | reverse complement strand
TCACTCTGCCTGACGGTGAATCTGCACTTTGGAATGTGAAAATAGTAAATTTTGGTTTTTAGTTATGTGTGGACTGAAGAGCGCCGGTTATAACTTGAATGTACTCATTTGAGGCCGGAGTGTGACTGTATAGTGACAGTTTTTGTGAACTCTTAGTTATCTAAATTGTTTTTCTTCTTTTGTACAAAGATCAGTCCTACAGACTTATAAGAGAAAGGATAACTATTGATTATTGACTTTATAAAAAGGTCTTTTATCGTCGTGTGTACACTAGTGTCTATATACAACGAACAATATGGCGAGTGATCCACTGGCTCAGCCACTCAATGACTAAAAGTCGGACATTTAAATGTGTATCATTTATATCCGAAAGTACATGATGTCTCCTGTTTCTGAACCAGCCGTCACATTTCCACCTGTTTGGTCTCACTGAATCTCGTCTGGACTCTCGAATCACTGACACATGTGTCAGTATTCCCAGTTTTTCTCTTATTCGACGTGATGCAACTTCTCCTGGACATACTGGGCTAGCAGTTTATGTGCACACCACAAAGGGTGGGGGCCCCAGGGGACGAGTTGCGTTGGTGGTGCGGGTAGTGGGGAACTCTTACAGCGCCTCCCCCGGGATCACACTAGTCTAGGGTCTCTTGGCCTTCGCGAGGCACACTCGTGTGTAATCCCTCCGACTAGCATAGCATCCCTCTATCCCAAGACCCCCCGTGCGTGGTCCCTGGCTACATCCTCTCCGAGGGCAGCGCGAGACCCCAGGCTAAACACGGCGGATCTAGAGGAGAGAACCTCGGAAATTAATCAACATTTGTCCTGCTGCCTTGCAGGCCTGGCCGCTTGGCTGCGGAAAGGCTAAAGGAGGAAAACCATGACTTCAAAGAACCGTGTCTCCGGGGAAGGTTTTTGAGCCAGAGAAAACAAGTAAAAACAACGGATCCACTCTCATGACGACCACGACCGGACTCAAGGTAGCATGCTGGAACATCCGAATCATGCTCGACACAGCAGACAGCGGACGCCCTGAACGTCGCTCCGCCCTCATTGCCCATGAATTGCGGAGGTTAAACATCGACATCGTTGCGCTCAGCGAAGTACGCATCCCGGACGAAGGCAGTCTCCAATAACTTGGCGCTGACTACACCCTCTACTGGTCAGGCAAGTCTGCATCAGAAAGACGGCTCTCAGGCGTGGGTTTCATGGTCAAGATCTCCATTGCGACTAAGCTGGAAAACCTACCAACCGGTCACTCAGACCGCATCATGTCCATGCGCCTCCCACTGAGATACCAGCAACAAACACGTCACCTTTCTCAGTCTGTACTCCCCAACCCTCCTGGCAGAGCCTGCAGAAAAGGACAAGTTCTACACTGACCTGCGCAGCCTCATACAGAGACCCCTGCAGACGACAAAGTCATCATCCTTGGCGACTTCAACGCCAGAGTGGGCAAGGACTCTGAAGCCTGGAAAGGAGACCTCGGCAAGCATGGCGTCGGGAACTGCAATGACAATGGCCGCCTAATGTTGGAGTTCTGTGCAGAGCAGCAGCTTGTCATCACCAACACTACTTTCCAGCAAAAGGACATTCGAAAGACCACCTGGATGCATCCTCGCTCCAAACACTGGCACCTTATCGACTATGTCCTAGTGCGTCAGAGGGACAGCAGTTATGTCCTCCTCACCAGAGTGATGCCCAGCGCAGAGTGCCACACTGACCACCGCCTTGTCCCCTGCAAACTCAGGCTCCCAGCCTTCCTGCCCTGTGAAGAAGTCTGCCTTCCGCCTCGTCTGCAGCAGTCTCCAGCGCAAGCTCAGAAATCTCCAGAACGTGTGATGGACCAGACTCGCACAGAGGATCCAGCTTTGCGCTGACAACGGTGACTACAGGGGTTTCTACGAAGCACTGAGAGCAGTGTATGGCCACATACACCTGATACAAAGTCCCCTGCAAAGCACTTATAGATAGGCACTCCTCACAGATAATAACTCCATCTTGAACCGCTGGTCGGAATATTTTCAGAACCTCTTCAGCGCCGAACGCACTGTCCAACAAGCAGTCATCCTCCAAATCCCACACCTCCCAGTAAAGGTTGAATTGGACGAACCGCCCACTGCTGAAGAGACCCGTACAGCCATCCACCTGCGCAAGAGTGGCAAAGCTGCAGGCTTTGACGGAATCCCACAAGAGATCTGGAAACATAGAGGCCCAGCACTGCATAACAAGCTCCATGACCTCTTTCTCTGCTGCTGGGAGGAAGGAACACTACCAAAGGATCTCCACGATGCAGTCGTCATCACCCTGTACAAGAATAAAAGGGGAGAAGTCTGCCTGCTCCAACTTACGTGGAATTACCCTGCTGTCCATTGCCGGGAACATTCTCGCAAGGCTGCTCCTGAATCGGCTTGTACCTGCCATCGCTGAAGACCACCTCCCAGAGGGCAAGTGTGACTTCAGGGCCAACAGGAGCACCACCGACATGGCCTTTGTGCTGAGACAGCTTCAGGAGAAGTGCCGCGAGCAGAACAAAGGGCTGAACATAACGTTTGTCGACCTAACAAAAGCGTTCGACACTGTGAGCAGACAAGGCATGTGGCAGATCCTGGAGCGACTTGGCTGTCCCCCAAAGTTCCTCAGCATGATCGTCCAGCTACACGAGGACCAGCAAGGCCAGGTCAGACTCAACAATGACCTCTCTGAACCATTCCCCATTCTCAACGGTGTGAAGCAGGGCTGTGTGATGGCACCGACCCTCTTCACCATCTTTTTGAGCATGATGTTGAAGCAGGCCACAGTGGACCTCGACGACGACGATGCAGGGTACATTAGGTATCGTCTCGATGGCAGCCTGTTCAACCACAGACGACTGCAGGCCCACACCAAAACCCTCGACCAACTGATTCGTGAGCTGCTCTTTGCTGACGACGCTGCCCTTGTTGCACTTACAGAGAGAGCCCTGCAGCGCATCACGTCCTGCTTCGCAGACGCTGCCAAGCTCTTTGGACTCGAGGTCAGTCTGAAAAAGACAAAGGTCCTCCATCAACCGGCATTCAAGGTAGAGCATCGTCCTCCCCACATCACCATCAGCGAGTCTGAACTGAAGTCAGAGCACCAGTTTACATACCTTGGCAGCATCAACACGTCAAACGCCAAGCTGGACAAGGAGCTGGACAACAGGCTGGCAAAAGCAAACAGCGCTTTCGGACGTCTATACAAGCGGGTGTGGCACAATCAAAAGCTGAAAACAGGCACCAAGATCAGCGTGTACAGAGCTGTCGTCCTCACCACCCTGCTGTATGGTTCCGAGTCCTGGGCCCTCTACCGCAGCCAACTACGACTCCTCGAACGCTTCCACCAGCGCTGCCTGCGTACAATCCTTGGCATTCACTGGAGTGACTATATCACAAACGTCGAGGTCCTTGAACAGGCAGAAATTGTGATCATCGAGGCTTTGCTGCTCCGCTGGGCTGGGCACGTCTCCAGGATGGAGGATCATCGCCTACCCAAGATTTCCCTGCTCGGCGAGCTCGCCACTGGACACAGAGACAGAGGGGCACCAAAGAAGAGATACAAAGACTGTCTCAAGAAGTCTATTAGTGCCTGCCAAATTGACCACCGCCAGTGGTCTTCACTTGCTGCGGACCGTGACACCTGGCGCTCCACCATTTACAAGGCAGCTGTCTCCTTTGAGGACTCTCACAGAGCTAGACTTAAAGACTAGCGGCTCAGGAGAAAAAACAGATATGCCGCAACTCAGAACCGTGGCCAGACCTCCCTCTTTAGCCACTCCGTTCGAGCCTGCCTGTCCCGGATTGTCCTCCGCAGTCACGAGCATGCATGCAGACGTCGTGGACAACCCCTATAGAATCTTCGTTCGCTAAGTCAAGCCAAGAGAGAGACTGTTCAGCACAGGGTACGCAGACGTCTTGATCTTGAGACAAAGAGGTCGAATGCGTGTGGTTGGAAGTCAAGCCTCCTAACACGTCGCCAATGCTATTTGGCTTTGTGTATAGGAATCCCGCATCCACTGCCGAGTGGAATGACGACTTTGTACAGGTGATGGATAAAGTTAATGACACAGGCAGGGATATACTCATTCTCGGTTATTTTAACATTGACACCTCAAAACCCCATTCGATGTGACAATGTACAACAATGCTGTTTGGACTTAAACAGATGACTACCACTGCAACCAGAGTAACCCAATCTTCATGTACTATGATTGACCACATCTATACTAACAACCCTCAAGCTATCATTGAAACTGTTGTCCCTTCACTAGCTGTCAGTGACCACTTTCTCGTCACCTGTACATGGTCATGTTATGTTCCTAAACAGAGCCGAACCCAACATTTATACATTACTTATAGATGTTTTAGAAAACTAGATAGAGATAGTTTCCTTCGTGACCTCAGTTTTTTGCCGTTCCATGAAGTTTACAATCACAATGACCCTGATGTAGCACTCTCACTGTGGCTTGAGCTGTTCCTCGGAGTGCTAAATAAGCATGTCCCTTTAAAAAGGAAACTAGTCCGGTGCCGTGAGTCCCCCTCCTGGATTACGGAGGAGATTAAACAAACCATGGAATCCAGAAATCGAGCCAAGCGGGACAAAGATTTTATTGAGTCCAAAAGGTTACGTAACAGAGTCAAATACCTTATCCGGGAGGCAAAAAAGCACTGGTAGAGAGTACCATACGCGGCGGGAATCCGTGTTCAATATGGATAGTTTTAAACTTACTAACTAACAATAGTAAATATCGTTCTGCAAATACGACTGCCAACCTTACGGCCGATGAATTTAACGACCACTTCATTTTAGCCCCGAAATCTTTACTACATGCTAAAGGTTTGGATCAGGTGGAATATGTCGCATCACAGTAACTTACTGACTTTTGTAAGCAAAGACTGTCCGCGGGCGATGCTTTTAATATCCCCTGCATCGCTGTACATGAAGTGGGCAGATTTATCTCTAGTCTCAAGAACAAAAAGTCAGCTGACATTGATGGTATCCTCGGACATTTTCTTCCATACATTGTAGAAAGCTTAACCTATATTTACAACCTATGTATTCAAAATAGTATTTTTCTCCAGCGGCTTTCAAAAAATCTAAAGTGGTACCTATACCTAAAACAAAAGACACATCTGATCCAAATAATTGTCGGCCTATATCCATATTCTCTCTCTCTCTTTCTCTCCCTCTCTCTCTCTCTCTCTCTCTCTCTCTCTCTCTCTCTCTCTCTCTCTCTCTCTCTCTCTCTCTCTCTCTCTCTCTCTCTCTCTCTCTTCTCTCTCTCCCCCTCTCTCTCTCTCTCTCTCTCTCTCTCTCTCTCTCTCTCTCTCTCTCTCTCTCATCAGTACGTACTTCTGAGTGGCATCACCGACTATCCCACCACCATCACAACCAGTGACAACACTGGTACCTCCATTAGCGACAGTCAGCGGAGCTCCGCAGTTTAGCCAACCGTGACGAGAAAACACTGTGCACTATTATGGAGTACTGTTGTGTTTTCTTCTTGGATAGACACATGTGGATTACGTTATTATAGGATTGTGTGTGATTTTGTGCAACGCGTGAGTACAGTTTGAATATAAACATTGCGATCGCAGCGCACTCTGACCACGAGAGTCAAAAACATTTTAATTTTGCTTTATTGTTGTTGCTGTTGTTTTCCCTACGTTTTCTTGTCGCTTTCTTATTCATTTATACATTGACATTATTTTTATTATTTTTTTTTTAATATTATTGCTACGTTTGTTCTGTTACCAACATGCCAAAATATAATGTAAAAACTGCCCCACAACGACCTAATAAGTTTAGAATTGGTCACCTCAACATTTACCATTTAGTTAATAAGGCGCCAGATTTGTCTATGTTCTTGAACACGCCAACACATTTTCATGTTTTTGGTGTATCCGATTCGAGGCTCAAAAGCACTGTCAGGGATAACTCCATCTCAGTCCCAAACTTCTCAGTACTCCGCAGAGATACCTCAAGTCCCCAGCACACTGGATTAGCAGTATATATATACATGATTCGATAATTAGTAACGTTAAACGACGACAGGACTTAGAGTCAGCCGAAGTTGAAAGTTTATGGGTCGAGGTGAAAACATCTAAATCCCCCTTAGTCCTGGTTGGCTTTATGTATAGAAATCCAGCAGCCAACTGGGACTGGTATGATGACTTCGTAGAAATGATGGATACAGTTAATCAAAGTAAAGATAACATTGTTCTTCTGGGCGACTTTAACATTGACCTACTTAAGCCCAAAGGGTACCATGTTGCATGGGCATCAACAACAGCCTTATTCGGTTTAAAACAATTAGTTTTAAAAAAACCCACTAGAATCACATCTACCTCCTCAACCTTAATTGATCACATTTACGTGACAAATGACGATAAAATATCAAATGTGCAGGTTCCCTCCTTAGCTGTTAGCGGTCATAACCCAGTATGTTGTAACGTCTCCATGAAACTAGACAAGCAAAACACTAAAAGACATAAAACTATAAAATATCGCTCATTTAAACACTTTAATAAAGACGAATTTCTGTGGGACCTGCACAATGCTCCGTTTACTGAGGTTTATGATCAGCAATCTCTTGACAGTGCCTTGTCGTGCTGGATGGACCTGTTTCTCAGTGACCTCAATAAACATGCGCCAATACGTGAAAAACGAGTTAAACATTCCACCATACCACCGTGGTTAACAGCGGATATCAAGCAGGCCATGTCATTTAGAGACAAACTGAAAAAAGAGCAAAAGTACGAAGAATACAAAAAACAACGCAATCATGTCAAATATTTAGTTAGAGCGTCTAAGAAGTCTTTTTTTCCATCAAATGATTCGAGACAAAAGGACACGGCATCTGTTTGGAAAGATCTGAACGTCATAACGAAGGGAAAATCAGCACCCGAAATCCCATCTCATATGTCAGCTGATATATTAAATAACCATTTCTTAACGACAGCCGAAATATTGGCATTGTCAGCTGCAAATAACAGTAAACCGTATGAAGTGCCGAGTTCTCTCAGAGAACACTTAAACAAAAACAACTATATCAAATACTTTCACGATCCCTGCTATTACAGTTGCGGAAGTCGGCAGATGTATTTCTAGCATGCGGAACAAAAAGTCTGCTGGCATTGATGATATTGATAATGAAACACTAAAAATCTCATTACCGGATACAGTAGAAACATTAACATATATTTTCAACTTCTGCATAAAGCAAAGTACATTTCCAATCATGCTTAAAGAAGCAAAGGTAATCCCAATCCATAAATCTAAAGATCTTGAAGATATTAAAAACTATCGTCCAATCTCCCTTCTGTCAGCTTTGTCAAAACTCCTTGAAAAGCACATTCAAAAAACATCTCCTTGATTTTCTGGAAAAAAGGTAAATTACTTAATATTCACCAGTCTGGTTTTAGACCGAAACATTCTTGTCAGTCAGCACTGACACATATTGTAGACAGCTGGCTGGAATCAATCAATAAAAGCCTGATGTCAGGAGCAGTTTTCTTAGACCTTAAAAAGGCGTTTGACCTTGTGGACTATGACATTCTCCTAAATAAACTAACCGATTATCACTTGGACGCAACCGCTATAGCATTCTTCCGATCATACCTCGAAGACAGAAAACAAATGGTGTACGCCCATGGAAGATACTCTAAGCCTCTTGGCTTGACTTCACGAACGAAGATTTTATAGGAGTTGCCCACGACGTCTGCAGGCTTGTTCGTGGCTGCGGAGGCCAATCCGAGACAGGCAGGTTCGACCGCAGTGGCTGCAGGGAAATGTATGGCCAGGGTTCTGAGCTGCGGCATCTCTGTTTTTTTTTTCTTCTCCTGAGCCGCTTGTCATTAAGGCGAGCTCTGTGAGAGTCCTCAAAGGAGACAGCTGCCTTGTAACCAAACTTGCTGTCTCTCTCATCTTATCTCACATCGACTATTGCAACTCTCTCCTTTCCGGCCTCCCTCACTCCACCACTTTTACTCTCCTGCGCGTCCAGAACAATGCTGCCCGCCTCGTCCTCAGAAAGAGAAAATCCGACCACATCACTCACCTGCTCAAACTCCTTCACTGGCTCCCCATCCCCAACGCATCCAATACAAGATTATGTCTCTCTGCTACAAATCACTGAACAACTGCGCTCATACCTATCTCTCCAACTTACTTCACCCCTACACTCCTTCCCGCTCCCTCCACTCCGCCTACGACCCTCTCCGCCTCCACATCCCCCGCACCAAACTCGGCACTTTCGGCCCCCGCTCCTTCTCCGTCTACGGTCCATCCACTTGGAATACTCTCCCACTCTCTCTCCGTCAGAAACACTCACTCTCCTCCTTCCAGTCCGCCCTCAAAACTCATCTCTTTCAACAGTTCTAGCATCATATCACCACACTCCCCACCCCAAGCTGACTTTCGAAATGTTTTTTTTTTTGTGGTACGTGAGTCATTGTCTAAAGCGTGCGCATGCGTGCGCGAGTTGTGAGTGCGCGCTTAATTATTATAAGATAAGCGCATTATAAATACCGTAATTATTATTATTATTATTATTATTATTATTATTATTATTATTATTATTATTATTATTATTATTATTATTATTATTACTATTATTATACCGATATTCTCTTACTGAATTGATTATTTGCTTTGTTTCAATGACTTGTTACTTGTTGTGTACCGTGCTAAAAGCTGTGTTTTTTTTCCCGGGGTCCCCCCGTTTTTCCCCGAGGTAGTCCTCAACTTGAAGGTGATATAAAGTTTGCCTTCGGGTTGGTGTTTAGCAGGCTTTGTGTATTAGACACTCAGCCTACTTCGTGCCCATGGGTATTCCTCGTTCTCTCTCTCTCTCTCTCTCTCTCTCTCTCTCTCTCTCTCTCTCTCTCTCTCTCTCTCTCTCTCTCTCTCTCTCTCTCTCTCTCTCTCTCTCTCTCTCTCTCTCTCTCTCTCTCTCTCTGACCTCAAAACACGCTTTCAC
Source organism: Semisulcospira habei (assembly GCA_036245525.1). Taxonomy (NCBI): domain Eukaryota; kingdom Metazoa; phylum Mollusca; class Gastropoda; family Semisulcospiridae; genus Semisulcospira; species Semisulcospira habei. Next base: position 2,181,469 of record BTPG01000002.1, on the reverse strand, counting down.
TTTTGCTCGCTCCTGCGCGCGCTTACACACACTCTTGTCTCTCGTGTTCTGTTTCTCTCCGAGTCTCTCTCTTATGACTTTTTTCGTTGACGTCATTTTTACTTTTTCCTCACTTTTGTTCTTCCTTTTTCTTTCTTTTACGTCACCTTCAGTTGCCACATCCCTTCTACGAAAGAAGATAAGTAGCGGCTGATTTCTCTGTTTGTTTGTCTATTTTGACAAAGGGTATTTACCCGAAATATCAATAAATTGTGTTGTCCCCGTCTTTTCTGAGCGTGTTTCTTTATCGTTCGGTACTTCTTAAAATTTAAAGCCTGCCTGTGTCCTCAATCGCGGGCTGTAGTCGCTGTCACATACACACACACACACACACACACACACACACACACACACACACACACACACACACACATACACACACACACACACACACACACACACACAAAAAAAAGGGGGCTTTGCGCCCAAAAGATGTTCTCTAACAAGGTTTGTGTAGCTCGACGTGACGTCATTTATACTTCGGTCAGTTACTTGTTTGACAGAATGGCTGCGCTACACGCCAAAAACGTCATGTGCATGCTCCAAAATGATCTCTTACTCAGCGTCATTTCAAAGTCTACTGTATTTTTTTAAATATGGTACACAAAAACAGTTACATTTTCATGGAACTGGACTTATGACATACTTGACGATCCTCAGTTTAAAGTTTTAAAAAAATCATAAGTTTTTGTGGTTTTGTCTAGAATTACCAGAGAAGCCTTCTCACGACTGTCCACCATATATCTTCGAGGGAGATACTCTGTCATGTACGTGTTCGGCAAAGAAAGCCGCGGTTCCCCCAGCGAAGGTTGGGTTTTTACTGGGAGAGCACGAGTACACTCCCACGCTAATTAAAACCGCTATTACGACAGATGACGACGGGATGACGTTCACGTGTGTGTCTCTTTGGGAGCCGGAGGGCGTGAGCAGTATAACCAGCGAGAAGAAATACACCATTGCTTTAGCATGTAAGTTCCTTATGAGCAAACATTCTTCGGGTCGTCGTTCAGTTCGAACCTATTCATGGAATCTTTGTCTGTCTTTGTCTCTCTGTCTCTGTCTCTGTCTCTTTTTCTCTGTCTCTGTCTCTGTCTCTCTCTCTCTCTCTCTCTCTCTCTCTCTCTCTCTCTCTCTCTCTCTCTCTCTCTCTCTCTCTCTCTCTCTCTCTCTCTCTCTCTCTCTCTCATTCACTCCTTCATACTCAGGTGGCTTTCTGTGGAATTCCCTTCCTCCCCATCTACAAGAAGTTATCTCCCTACTTGCGTCTAAAGCTGTACACGCATTTATCCAAGGCAACTTAAATTTAATTATCTCGTGTTGTCTAAACATATATTCCCTCTTTTTTTCAATTATTTAAAATTTCTTTTTAAGCAACTGTTATTTTTAACGATACCATTTGCGCTCGCGGCCCGGCCGGGGGATGCAGTGCGGGTGCACCTTTTATTCGAGCGATGTGCTTAGCATGTCATTCGAGTGAAGGTATCCTTGTGGCGTGTCCCCGGGTGGAAGCGTCTGGGGATTGCTCCCGAGAACGCTGATTATGACACTTGCATACATCTTCGTATGGGTACCTGTGTGTTTTGTTAAATCATGTTGTTGATTGTAGTATTGTTGTAATTCGCAGTGCTTTCGATGTTGTTTGTGAGTGTAATGTGGCTTTGCCTGTTATTGAATGTCAGACGATGTAGCAAGGACACATTCAAAGAAAGACCTGTGCGCTTATTATCTCAATCCTTGATAAATTTTTAATAAAGTTTCAGTAAGTTAGTCTCTCACTCATTTGGCAGACTTTAATATCAGTTTGCTCTTGAATAACCCTGCCTGGGAATGTACCATTTCTATGTTTGGACTGTAGCAGTTAGTTACTGCTGCCACCCATGCTAGTTCTACTTCCTCCACCCTTATTGACCACATCTACACAACTAGTAAGTCAAGGGGAGTAGGAGTAGTGCCACAAATAGGGATTAGTGATCATTACCCTGTGTGTTGCGGCTGAGCATTGAAAGCAAATACTACTTTTCGTAAACACCAGCACAAACTATTAGATATAGATCTTTGAAGCGCTTCAACAATGACGTATTTCTGCGTGACCTAAGTCAAGTTTCTTTCCACACAGTTTACAACCAAGGTGACCCTAATAAGGCTCTGTCTGAATGGTACAGATTGTTTCTCGTGTTCTTGATAAACATGCTCCTTTGAGAGAGAAACAAATGAAAAATCCCCAGCTTACCGCATGGTTGAACAATGAAATCAAGGATGTCATGCAGCTCCGAGATGATCATAAAAAGCACACATTTTGTAGCTGACCAAAAACAAAGAATCCTATAAATTATTTAGTTAGAAGTGCTCAGAAATCTCACTTTCACCATCTCATAAACAGCAAAAAAAAAATATATCGTTTCTGTTTGGCATGAAATAAACGCCTTTACGAGGTCCAGAAATACCACACAGTGCAATAAAACATCCGCTGATACGTTTAGTCAGCATTTTCTCTCTACCACCACTAACTACACTGCAACATAATCCTACGTCTCGGGGTTAACCGTCTCATGTTTCAGAAAAGCTGAAAAGGTTTTGAGCTAAAAGATTAACACCTAACACGTCTTGCAACATTCCGCTCTTAACAGTGTAGTGTATGAAGTGGGAAAATCCATTTTTTTTTCCATAAAGAGTAAATGTACATATGGCCATGATGGAATTAGCAGCACTGTTCTTAAAATGGCTCTTCCATACGTCGTCGAGTCGCTAACATACATCTCTTGGCTTGACTTTGCGAACGAAGATTTCATAGGGGTTGTGCACGACGTCTGCAGGCATGCTCGTGACTGCGGTGGCCAATCTGGGACAGGCAGGTTCGACCGCAGTGGCTACAGAGGGAGGTCTGGCCGGGGTTCTGAGTTGCGGTATCACTGTTTTTTTTTTTTCTCCTGAGCAGCTTGTCTTTAAGGCTAGCTCTGCGAGAGTCCTCAAAGGAGACAGCTGCCTTGTAAATGGTGGAGCGCCAGGTGTCACGGTCCACAGCAAGTAAAGACCACTGGCGGTGATCGATTTGGCAGGCACTAATAGACTTCTTGAGACAGTCTTTGTATCTCTTCTTTGGTGCGCCTCTGTCTCTGTGTCCAGTGGCGAGCTCACCGAACAGGGTCAACTTGGGTAGGCGATGATCCTCCATCCTGGAGACGTGCCCAGCCCAGCGGAGCTGTGTCCGCAGCAGCAAAGCCTCGATGCTCACAGTTTCTGCCTGTTCAAGGACCTCGACGTTTGTGACATATCACTCCAGTGAATGCCAAGGATTGTACGCAGGCAGCGCTAATGGGAGCGTTCGAGGAGTCGTAGTTGGCTGCGGTAGAGGGCCAAGGACTCGGAACCATACAGCAGGGTGGTGAGGACGACAGCTCTGTACACGCTGATCTTGGTGCCTGTTTTCAGCTGTTGATTGTGCCACACCCGCTTGTATAGACGCCCGAAAGCGCTGTTTGCCTTTGCCAGCCTGCTGTCCAGCTCCTTGTCCAGCTTGGCGTCTGACGTGATGATGCAGCCAAGGTAGGTAAACTGGTGCACTGACTTCAGTTCAGACTCGCCGATGGTGATGTGGGGAGGGCGATGCTCTACCTTGGGTGCCGGCTGATGGAGGACCTCTGTCTTTTTCAGACTGACCTCGAGTCAAAAGAGCTGGGCAGCGTCTGCGAAGCAGGATGTGATGCGCTGCAGGCTCTCTCTGTATGTGCAACGAGGGCAGCGTCGTCAGCAAAGAGCAGCTCACGAATCAGTTGGTCTAGGGTTTTGGTGTGGGCCTGCAGTGGTCTGAGGTTGAACAGGCTGCCATCGAGACGATACCTGATGTAAACTGCATTGTCATCGTCCAGGTCCACTGTGGCCTGCTTCAACATCATGCTAAAAAAGATGGCGAAGAGGGTCGGTGCCATCACACAGCCCTGCTTCACACCGTTGACAATGGGGAATGGTTCTGAGAGGTCATTGTTGAGTCTGACCTCGCCTTGCTGGTCCTCGCGTAGCTGGACGATCATGCTGAGGAACTTTGGGGGACAGCCAAGTCGCTCCAGGATCTGCCACAGGCCTTGCCTGCTCACAGTGTCGAATGCTTTTGTTAGGTCGACAAACGTTACGATCAGCCCTTTGTTCTACTCGCGGCACTTCTCCTGAACATCTACAACCTTTGCATACAACATGGACAATTTCATCTGGTCTGAAAAAGGCAAAGGTAAAACCGCTACCTAAAACAAAACATTTAAATGACCCCAGCAATTTCAGACCAATTTCTCTTTTGTCAACTCTGTCAAACCCGATTGAAAGACATATCCACGAACATTTACAACATTTCTTAGATAAATACAAGCACGTTCATCCACTACAGTCTTGTTTTCGTCGGAGACATTCTTGTCAAACAGCTTTGGTTCACCTGGTTGACAGATGGTTAACTGCTAGGAATAATGGGCAAATGATTAGAGCAGAATTTTTGGAACTTTCAAAAGCTTTTTATCTTGTTAACCATGATCGTTTAATGTAAAAACGTGCTGCCTATCAGCTGAGTGATGGCAATCTAGACGTTCATTACATCATATCTAAACAGGCACACACAGTATGTCTGTATGAATGGTACAAACTCACGTGAGGAGGTGATAGAGCACGGAGTATCACAAGGATCTGTCCTCAGTAAATTATTATTTTCAGTTTTTATTAATGGTCTTCCCTTACATATATCCGACCCCCATGTAATCTGTAGTATCTTTGCTGATGATGGTAGTACAACTGACCATCTAGTCCGCTTTGAGTCGTTTATTCGAGATGCTTTTGTCAACAAGCAGCATGTCTATGCAATTTTCTTTGATCTTGAAAATTCATATGACTCTAACTGGAAGTATGGTATAATGTCTGATTTGTCGGACATGGGTGTTAAAGGGCACCTGCCTGTTTTTATTCACAAACTTTTATCTAATAGGTCGTTCCATGTCCGTGTGGGCTCCACCCTCTCCGACTCCTTTGAACAGGAGATGGGTGTCCCGCAGGGCAGCATTCTATCTCCTGTTTTATTTAGCATTAAAATAAATAACATTGTTAAGGCCGTCAAGGATGATTCTGAATGCTCTTTGTTTGTGGACGACTTTGCTTTGTGTGCACGAGGTCGAGGACTTGCGTCCCTTGAGAAGCGCTTGAAGCTGTGCGTTGATCACATACAGGGGTGGGTGTTTCGCAACGGATTCAGCTTCTCGCCCTCCAAGACAGTCTGTGAGCATTTTACTAACCAGACGAATTTTTTTCCGAAACCTAGCCTGAGTATTGCTGGAGTGATAATTAAGGTGGCCGAAGAGGCAAAGTTTTTGGGGGTCATCTTTGACAAAAGATTGACCTTCTGCAACCATGTTAACTACCTTAGAACCTTTTGTCAGAAAGCCCTCGACATTCTTCGTGTCGTTGGTCGTACTGACTGGGGTGCAGACCGCATTGTTTTACTTCGACTGTACCGAGCCCTTGTTCGGTCCAAACTGATTTCGGCTCTGTGGAATTTGGCTCGGCTTCCAAATCTGTTCTACAGCGACTGAACACAATTCACCATCAAGGTCTGCGCATATGTCTAGGGGCCTTCAGGACATCTCCAGTTCCTACTCTGTATGCTGAGGCAGGGGAGCCTTCTCTCAGGCTCCGCCGCATCCGCGTCATGCTCAGCTATGTTCTGAAGCTGAAGGCCCATCCAGACAATCCTGCCTATGATTGTGTTTTTACCCCGTCGTTTGCAGAGATTTACGATGCCCATCCGGGAGCTGTCCGTCCACTTTCCTTCCGTGTCCGACATCATCTGCAGGCGGCCGGAGTGGACCTGGACAAAGTTTCGGAATCTCTGCAACACGTCACTCCACCCTGGCTACTACCAGTTCCTGACATCTTGCTGGACTTGACCGCCCACAAGAAGGATTGTACTCCACCAGCCATAATTTTTATACCAACAGAGCCTCAATGGACTCATTTCAATTTTCCTGGCTATTGTCGTCTTTATACGGATGGGTCCAAGTCTGAGGATGGGAGAGTGGCTGCGGCTGCAGTGTCCTCTCGCCATCCTAGACGCCCATTTAAGCTCCGCCTACCTGACCATTCCTCTGTATTTAGCGCAGAACTGCAGGCAATTCTGCTGGCACTCAAGCATGCCTATCAGTCTCGGGATAGGAACTTCCTGATTCTGTCTGACTCTCTTTCTGCCCTGCAGGCCCTTCAGGGCGCGGGAACAGACCACCCACTGCTGGTGCAGATTAGAGAGCTATACGCAGACTTGATGAAGAAATATTATGACATCATTTTTATTTGGGTCCCGGGCCATGTGGGCATCGAAGGCAACAGATTCGCAGATTCTGCTGCCAACAGTGCCTGCAGTGACTCTGTCCCTGACACACAGACCGTTTATAGTGATTTTAAACCTGTGATTAGTGCGTACATAGCCCGCGAGTGGCGGTCCGAGTGGGACAAAGAGGAAGGGAACAAGCTGCATGAAGCTCTTCCTACGGTGTCCGACAGTCTACCTTTCCGCTGCGGCAGCCGCCGTGAGGAGACTGTCCTTACTCGGATTCACATCGGGTACACGTATCTTACGCACTCTTACTTACTTAAACAGGATGATGATGAGACTCCATGGTGTTTTGCCTCTGAAGAGCAGTTTTCTGTTCGACACTTTTTGCTGTATTGTGCCGATCTAATTGACACGAGATATAAACACTTCACAGCAGACTCCTTGAAGATTTTGTTCCGGGATGTTCCCCCGGACAAAATCTTCAATTTCTTGAGAGATTGCAATATTTTTTATAAGATCTGAGCAATCATAGGCTGTGAATTTCTTTATTTTGCCCTTTTTGAGAGTCTGTAGACATTTATTTTAAAGACTCGTGCGATATTTTAGCCTGTTATATTTTTAAGATATATTTACTTCTTGTCTTAAGACCTTGCTTTTCGTCTGGCTGACTAGGTTTTTACCCATCCCGCCGTGAGATGGCCTTAGTCGCCTGCTCGGCGTTAAACCCAAAATAACTAAACTTGAAGACTACCCAGTTGCCTAATATTGACGTCGGGGATAGAATCTTCGATGACTATCAGTTCTACGGTCTCCTTCACGAACTGTGTGTCTAACTCAACGAAAGCCGTGGGGTACTTCCATGCATTGGACGGATCGGCCAACAACGCTTCGATCTCACGACCTGTCAAATCTTCGGGCCGCACCCATCTTGATGCTACAGCTCCCATCTCAGCCCCCGTATCCCTCATGACTCTAACAAGTCTACCTCTAAGCTGCCCCGTACTCCAAGGGTTGTACGGCTGAATACTACTGACGGTGTTAATGAGCTCTTTTTTTAATCAGACTGGCGTTCGGACTTACTGTCACCTGATTCAACGGGTTAGGCTGCCTACACTGCCAAGCTACGTGCCCCTTCTTCCCACACCTGTAACACGCAATCTGACTACCTCCTCCCTGACTCTCTCTCTCTGTTTAGCCTCTTACTTTTTACCTCCACTAGACAGTTTAACTACCCTAACAGTTGGGGGTCACTGGGTCTAGGTCCCTTCCTAACAGGTACCCCCCCCCCCACACACACACACACACACACACCCCTCAAACACAGGTCGCTTATTCACAGCCCTCTTAGCGTCTATGTGAAGCTGAGCTAACTCTGCTGCCTTCTCACCGTTCTCGGGAAGTCGTTCCCTCACGAACAGCACTAACTCCGGACTATGACGAAAGCGTCCAACACGTCAACTACACTCCCCATGTCCCTCCTGGCTAACGAAAACCTTCTCTTCACTAGCGTGTGCAACCTACTCAAAAACTGAGGAAAAGTTTCGGCACCCTCCTTACGTACCTCCCGGAACTGCTTCCGGTAGTACTCAGCGTCCCACCAAAAACGTTTTAGGAGCGCATCCCTAACGACACTGAAATCTTGGGCTTCCTCCGTACTCAAATTTAAGTACGTCTCTCTAGCTTCCCCTGACAGTAAAGGTGATAACCTAGCAGACCAGATTTCCCTTCTCCACCCTTGAGTCTCGGCTGTCTGCTCAAAGTGCTGAAGGTAGCTCTCTATGTCTTCATTCCCATCAAAAGGTAGAAGTCTGACGCGATACCCATCTGACTGGCTACGCTGACTGTGCTGTGCTAGCATCTGCTCTCTAGTCCTTCTTTCTTCTTCTAGCTGGGCCTGAAATCTCTCTTTATCATCTGACCTTTTTTCAACCCTTTCCCTACGATCTAACTTTCTCTGCTCCAGTTCAACTTCTAATCTCCTCTCTAGAACCTTGCGATCTAACTCTGTCTGCTCCGTTTCAACTTTGAATCTCCTCTTTAGAACCTTGCGATCTAACTCTGTCTGCTCCGTTTCAACTTTGAATGTCCTCTTTAGAACCTTGCGATCTACCTCTGTCTGCTCCGTTTCAACTTCGAATCTCCTCTTTAGAACCTTGCGATCTAACTCTGTCTGCTCCGTTTCAACTTTGAATCTCCTCTTTAGAACCTTGCGATCTACCTCTGTCTGCTCCGTTTCAACTTCGAATCTCCTCTTTAGAACCTTGCGATCTAACTCTCTCTGTTCCTGTTCAATCCTTTCTCTATGATCTCTTTGTTCTCGTTCAGCTTCGAATTTCCTTTCTAGCAACTTCAACTCCTGGTCTTTCCTAGGGGACGCCTGGTCTTTACTAACAGACTCCATCGCAAAGTTGGCTAAAACTACGTCCGTCAATCCCATGCTCATCCCCAACTCCCTGTATCTGACATAAGGGTCAGAAACGCCTAGTCCTACTGAACCTTTGTCCTCTACCGGGGATAAAAATGATGCCATGCGCGGGTTGTAAAAGAAAGGTGTACTCACAGTGATCGCCGCTCCAGCCTGACGCAAAGGGGTGGTTCAAGCAGTCAACAAGTCTGCCGTTGCCTCAGCCAGCTGTGCCCTGTCCTTCGCAGCCCTACGATCGCCGGCTCTGGTCGTCATAGTGCCCGGAGACAGTGTCCTGCCACTCAAGGAAAAAAAACGAAAGCTGAACCACAGAACACCAAACACGCAACACTAACACTAAATACGAGACAATCAAATAAATGACAAAAGCAAACGGAAGACGGCGCCGGAGGGTCCCCTGTTGCCCAGGCCTTGGCAGCGGAGTTACACGCACCCCCCCCCCCCCCACCCCTCCTTTTCGCACTGCTCGGCGTATGAGCCCTAGAGCAATACTCCCTCACTCCCGACCAAGCGCCCGCCTAGTCATTCACTCGACACGAGAACGAAAAAACAAAACACTAACCTCTGGGTACTAACCTAACTTAACCTAACCATCCACCAACCACACCCCCTAACAATTTCGATCCACCAACTAATACCCCCCCCTCCCCCCACACACTAACAATTTCGTTCCAACCGCTGCCACCAAAATGTCATGACCCCGCTTCCGGGGCGCGAACTATGAGTGCTGCCACTCGAGATACACCCAACCCACACTAACTCAAACCTAACACAAACACCAGAGGAACAACAACGACGAGATTTATTACTTTTAACCCTAACAATAACCAACCATTGTCACGCAATCTTAACCACGCATTCAAAGATCACATTCACACGCACGCACGTCCAAACTCCCCACCCCGAATATCCATAATACACAATACAAAATAAATATAATAAACTAAATGTCCCTAATACAAAAGGTTGGAAAAACTAATATAAGATAAACAAATAATCTTAATTAAAAAAATACAAACAAAAACTGACTGAAAAGCATACAGCACAAGCCACTGAACCCCGAGGGAAGCACAAGCGTCAAGCGCTAACGCCAGTTAGACCAACCCCGAGGGAAGCACAAGCGTCAAGCGCTAACGCCAGTTAGACCAACCCCGAGGGAAGCACAAGCGTCAAGCGCTAACGCCAGTTAGACCAACCCCCGACTTTGCTTCCGCGAAGAGTCCCTTACAGCAAGTGTCTCTTTAAGTAATACAATATTTCAATTAGCACAACATCAAATAATACGATCAACCAAATATGATTTCTAACACAAATGAAGATCGAGAAAAAATGAATACAGTTCGCAAGCTTCTGAAACTCCCCAGCGGAAACACGAACGACAAGTTCGAATTAAATTAATGTTTTCTCAGAACAGAACTCAGAACTCAGAACACTTTATTCGGTAGGTCAACGACCCATTCGAATTGGGTTGAAATTTCATAACTGGAAAAACCAATGACAACACGAGAAAGGAAACATACAAGATATAAAAAAATAATTCTTTTTGGAATTGGCACTCATAATATAATGATCACACACACACACACACACACACACACACACACACACACACACACACACACATACACACACACACACAAACACACACACACACACACACACACACACACACGCGCGCGCGCGCCGCACCGCAGCGTGCACAGACGCGCTGCATCAAGGGGTCTACCCCACTATGGGGCAGACTGAACAGATGTTTTGCGGCCATCGGCCCATAGATAATGTCCTATTACACAGATAGTTGTTCATTGCGTAATTTAAGTGCATAGAATATGAACATTGCAACTTTTCTGATAGAGTCACAGTCCAGGTTTGCAAGCAACATGCTTATGTCCTCATTCTTAGTGTCATTCAAAAGGCTAGCCAAGTACTTTTTCCTCAGTGCTGAGTATCTATTACAATACAAGAGGAAATGTTTTTCATTCTCCACAGTCCCAATACAGAATGGACAGTCCTTCACATGTGTATTTGAATACCTATTATTCACATTCAGTTCTACTGTTCCCAGTCTGAAACGTATAAGGCTGTCCCTGAACTTTTTTTTTTATCGTAATCTGGGATAGGTATCTTTCTGGTTCGAATACCGTTTTCAACTGCTTGTACGTTGCAAACCTGTCGCTTGACTGAACCTTCGTTTCCCATGACTGTACAAATGACTCTTTCAGTCTTTGCCTGTACAACAACAAAAAAAGCCCTTTTATCACCCACACCACCGTTTTGCCAAACGTACTTGTGTAGGGTGCTTTCAGTTTGGTTCGCCCAAAAACAACCCGCTACGGTACAGTTCAGCTGCATCTTGTACGCCTGCTTAGGAAGTCTTGTATCAAACATTTTAATCAGTTTCATCCAATACTTTGTAGCTCTTATTATGCTATTAATGTGCAGTTTCACCATAAGCTGTCTGATTTGGGGTTCTGACATCCACACTCAGTAATCTCTTGCAGGCGAAAGTGTGCACCTTTTCTATTGTTTCAAACTGCTTCAGCCCCCATACTTCAGACGAGTAAAGGAGCATCGGCGCCACCTGGGTATCAAAAAGCTTAAAGAAAATACATTGATTAAGGTTGCCAAGTTTCCACATAGTCCTCAATAACTGAGAAACTTTCGCCTTCGCCTTTACAGCATAGTCGGAGAGGGCCACAGTAAACGATAGTTTTGTGGTCAGTGTGAAACCAAGGTATTTATAACTGTTAACCACTTCCATTTCGGTTGCACCAATGTACCATTTGTCTTTCGCTGGCAGTCGCCCGCCTTTTCTAACAACCATTAGGGCCTACCTTGGTTTTCTCGAGACTAACCTCTAAACCAAGTCTATCAGAAGAGCGCTTGAGGCTAGTTATCTGGTTCTGCAGCCCCACAGCGCTTGTGGACAATAAAGCTACATCGTCCGCAAAAAATAATGAAAAAAGTTCTCTCAGACCAGGCAGTAGTTGTACTCCGTGTCGAACATTTTCATTTACGTAGTTTGCAACTTCATTAATTAACAAAGAGAAAATTACAGGGCTTGCTAAACAACCCTGCCTGACCCCGGCGGGGCAGTCGAAGAAATCCGAGTATTGGAAGCCCGCCCTTACACACGCCGGAACAGATAAATACATGCCTTTCAGCATCTGAACCATTTTTGTAGAGACCTGTACATGGGTAAGAACAGACCACAACATTTCCCTGTCTACAGAATCAAAAGCACGCTTGTAATCGATGAAATCCACATATAGTTTCTCATTTCGACCTAGGGATCTTTGTATAATAGATATCAAAGTGAATATATGATCAACAGTTGAGTATCCCTGCCTAAACCCGGCTTGCTCTTCGTTTATTTTCCCTTCTTTTTCAACCCACTTGTAGAGTCTACTGTTTAGAATGAAAGTAAAAGCTTTACTGGTCACACTGAGCAGATACACCCCTCTATAGTTGGCTGGGTTAGTTGTATCGCCCTTCTTAAAGATCGGAACAATCACGGAACGACTCCACTCAACAGGAAATTACTGGTTATCGAGCAGGTGATTAAAGTATTTCGTCAAAAATGGCACAATAGTATCTCCTGCATGTTTCAGGTACTCTGATAACACTTGATCAATGCCTGCCGCTTTCCCAGATTTCAGCTTGCACACAGCGTGTCTGACCTCTTGCTCTGCTATTGGGCCGTCCAACTCGGGCACGTGCCTACATGTTCCGGAGTCCGCCGGCCCAGCAACAGAGCAAGTTGGTAGCGGGAATTCCCGGTCGTCCCTGCCCGGTAACTGATCACTGAGCACAGTGCGAAAATGTATCTCCCAAGTCTCTATTTTTATCTTGGGGCTGTTCTCGTGTCCTTCTGTTCGCGATTCGGCACGTGTTTCCAAAACACCGCACTGTTGTTGGGATTGTCCAGTAGTTGTCTGCACGTGGATTGGTTATGGTGTCTTTTCTTGGTCACCAACATGGCCTTATACGCATGTCTCTTGTCACAGTATGCCTGTCTATCCTCATCACAACGTGACCTACTGAACACACGCAGCGCTTTCCTCGCTTCTCTTTTCGGGTCACGACAGTCATTCTCGAACCACACTGAGCCTGTCCAGCGCGAGAGGAACCGCCCACACAAACCTGTTTTTTCATACAATCTGCACAATAGTAAAGATACTCCGTGAAATGTTTAATGGCTATGTCTGCTGACAGATCAATGGTATGATAAGCCTCATCAAGCATCATCTGACCCTCATCAGAATTCACTATATCCGTGTATTCCTGTCGCAACTCCGGATTCAAGATATATTTAGAAACAAACTGCTTTTCAACGGGCTCATCGGATGCTTGACAATGGCATAACATCTGCAGTACTAAAGGCATGTGGGGCGATTCCACTCTATGTACAATTTCTACTGTACACTGAGTCACAATTTCATAGCTACACAGAAAGTAGTCCACTACACTGTTACCATGCGGAGATACATAAGTCAATTTACCTGAACTGGTATTACTGTCCCTATTTAACACCCACAGTGATGTAAAGGAACACATTTCTATTAATAGTCGTCCGAAATGGTTAATTACAACATCATCAGAGTTTCTAAAATTATCATCCACCCTATCAAACCATCAATATTGCCATCGTCCGTTTTGTTTTGACATAGCCCAGTTCGTGCATTTAAGTCACCACAGACTATAATATGACAGCTATTTTCCTTCTCCTGCATATCGAAAATCAACTGTTCGAGCAACGGGATGTTACTATTTACAGTTTTCTCTTTGTAGTAAGGTGATGACGATGGAGGTACATATGAACACACTAAAATCATATCTTGTATTAACCCCACTATAGTTCCTGCTACTTTCACCACTATGGTATTGTCAAGACTAGTATATATCCTAGTCACGTAACGTGCTATACTTTTCTTCACAAGAAAATCCATTCCACCGGATCCCCTACCTAGTTTCGACAGTTTGTTGACTGGGGCGTGGAAAGCAATAAAGTCACAAAAGGAGATGGAGAAATCAAACGACAAACTGGTGAATGTTTCTGTCAGACAAGAAAAGTCAAAAGAAGTAATAAAGTTGATAAAATCTGACTCACTTAACTTCTGCACAAGACCGTCCACATTCCAACACAAGAACCTGGCGGTTTTCTGACGGACAGCATCGTCAGGGCCGGGGCCACACCGCTAGCCGCTCCCCGTGGGACTCCCCTGACCATGACCCCGACCCCTACCACGCCCCGATGTTCCAGACCGGGTCTCGTAGAGTGCTCGCTGGAACATGTCGGTAACATGGGGCTGGCACCTGTCACGCGGCTGGTCACGACTGCCTGGACCCCCTGCTGCGCTAGCCGGCTGGCTGTGTAGTGGACGCGTCATATGTCGCGTCACGTGTCTGACGAGAGGAATCTCGAACAGCTGGCAGGGAATCCCTCGGTGTTTCCCTGTGTTTACAGGAATTCCTCACAGGAGAGCGTAAAGGCGGTTGTAGGCGGAGACCCGTATCCTCTGTATCCCCCTCGCTCTCGCCATTGCTGCAGTCAACACCCGACGCCCGCTGCTGCAGATGCTGAAGGTCGTCACGGACGCTGGCGCGTACAGGCGCCGGGGGGTGACCCGTACCTTCGGCTGCAGGGGTGCGTCGATCTTCCGTGTACAGGCGGCCATTCTTGTATTAGGCGAACTTTCCTGCCTTTTTCGCCTGCTCGATCGCTGCCCTCTGTCGCCTGGTCAGATCCGCTGCCATCTTGATGCCGCTGTCCCTGAGGCTGGCCTTGAGGCGCTTGTCGTGCACCACCGACATCTTGTCCATCCAGCGGCTGAAGCGCACAATAAGAGCCCGGGGGTTGGGCTGCTTGGCGTTTTCCTTGCGGCGACCCACCCTTTGGGCCCTCTCCACGTCGTCGGTAGACCATGTCCTTTGCGTGCCGCAGTGCTCGTTAAGTACATCCACTATTTTCTGAGCACAGGCGGTGTAGTCCTCCCTTGTAGACTCACGTATACCGATGAACTTTTAGTTGTTTCTGCGGGAAAATGACACTAGATTGTCAATTTCATTCTCCAGTTCATCAATGCGCTTGTTTATTGCCGAGTCTGATTCTGCCAACTTTCCAATATCAGTTGTGTGTCTCGCTAGCTTATCTATCATATCTTTCATGTCACCGTGTAACTGTGAGATTTTCTCCTCAATACGTCCATGGTTGGCGTATATTATCTGTGTCAGTCTCTCGAATTTGTCCCCTTGCGCTTTCATCTGTTCCTCAATTTTCTTCTCCATTTTGTCCATAAACGCCGCAAGTTGGTCCTCCCTTACCGGACCCGGGTTGGGTTCTACGTCACCGCAAGTTGGTCCTCCATTACCGGACCAGGGTTGGGTTCTACGTCGCCGCAAGTTGGTCCTCCCTTACCGGACCCGGGTTGGGTTCTACGTGACCGCAAGTTGGTCCTCCCTTACCGGACCCGGGTTAGGTTCTACGTCACCGCAAGTTGGTCCTCCCTTACCGGACCCGGGTTGGGTTCTACGTCACCGCAAGTTGGTCCTCCCTTACCGGACCCGGGTTGGGTTCTACGTCGCCGCAAGTTGGTCCTCCCTTACCGGACCCGGGTTAGGTTCTACGTCACCGCAAGTTGGTCCTCCCTTACCGGACCCGGGTTGGGTTCTACGTCACCGCAAGTTGGTCCTCCCTTACCGGACCCGGGTTGGGTTCTACGTCACCGCAAGTTGGTCCTCCCTTACCGGACCCGGGTTGGGTTCTACGTGACCGCAAGTTGGTCCTCCCTTACCGGACCCGGGTTAGGTTCTACGTCACCGCAAGTTGGTCCTCCGTTACCGGACCCGGGTTGGGTTCTACGTCACCGCAAGTTGGTCCTCCCTTACCGGACCCGGGTTGGGTTCTACGTCACCGCAAGTTGGTCCTCCGTTACCTGACCCGGGTTGGGTTCTACGTCACCGCAAGTTGGTCCTCCATTACCTGACCCGGGTTGGGTTCTACGTCACCGCAAGTTGGTCCTCCCTTACCGGACCAGGGTTGGGTTCTACGTCACCGCAAGTTGGTCCTCCCTTACCGGACCCGGGTTGGGTTCTACGTCACCGCAAGTTGGTCCTCCCTTACCTGACCCAGGTTGGGTTCTACGTGGTCCTCCGTTACCTTTCGAGCAACGACACAAAGAAAAGTAGCACAACAACACGCATGGCTTTGCTGTGTAGTGTGAGTCAATTCACACGGCGTGCT
>BTPG01000002.1:2085984-2164964 GCA_036245525.1 Semisulcospira habei | reverse complement strand
AAAGGCGAAGGCGAAAGTTTCTCAGTTATTGAGGACTATGTGAAAACTTGGCAACCTTAATCAATGTATTTTCTTTAAGCTTTTTGATACCCAGGTGGCGCCGATGCTCCTTTACTCGTCTGAAGTATGGGGGCTGAAGCAGTTTGAAACAATAGAAAAGGTGCACACTTTCGCCTGCAAGAGATTACTGAGTGTGGATGTCAGAACCCCAAATCAGACAGCTTATGGTGAAACTGCACATTAATAGCATAATAAGAGCTACAAAGTATTGGATGAAACTGATTAAAATGTTTGATACAAGACTTCCTAAGCAGGCGTACAAGATGCAGTTGAACTGTACCGTAGCGGGTTGTTTTTGGGCGAACCAAACTGAAAGCACCCTACACAAGTACGTTTGGCAAAACGGTGGTGTGGGTGATAAAAGGGCTTTTTTGTTGTTGTACAGGCAAAGACTGAAAGAGTCATTTGTACAGTCATGGGAAACGAAGGTTCAGTCAAGGGACAGGTTTGCAACGTACAAGCAGTTGAAAACGGTATTCGAACCAGAAAGATACCTATCCCAGATTACGATAAAAAAAAGTTCAGGGACAGCCTTATACGTTTCAGACTGGGAACAGTAGAACTGAATGTGAATAATAGGTATTCAAATACACATGTGAAGGACTGTCCATTCTGTATTGGGACTGTGGAGAATGAAAAACATTTCCTCTTGTATTGTAATAGATACTCAGCACTGAGGAAAAAGTACTTGGCTAGCCTTTTGAATGACACTAAGATTGATGACATAAGCATGTTGCTTGCAAACCTGGACTGTGACTATCAGAAAAGTTGCAATGTTCATATTCTATGCACTTAAATCACGCAATGAACAACTATCTGTGTAATAGGACATTATCTATGGGCCGATGGCCGCAAAACATCTGTTCAGTTTGCCCCATAGTGGGGTAGACCCCTTGATGCAGCGCGTCTGTGCACGCTGCGGTGCGGCGCGCGCGCGCGTGTGTGTGTGTGTGTGTGTGTGTGTGTGTTTGTGTGTGTGTGTGTGTGTATGTGTGTGTGTGTGTGTGTGTGTGTGTGTGTGTGTGATCATTATATTATGAGTGCCAATTCCAAAAAGAATTATTTTTTTTATATCTTGTATGTTTCCTTTCTCGTGTTGTCATTGGTTTTTCCAGTTATGAAATTTCAACCCAATTCGAATGGGTCGTTGACCTACCGAATAAAGTGTTCTGAGTTCTGAGTTCTGTTCTGAGAAAACATTAATTTAATTCGAACTTGTCGTTCGTGTTCCCGCTGGGGAGTTTCAGAAGCTTGCGAACTGTATTCATTTTTTCTCGATCTTCATTTGTGTTAGAAATCATATTGGTTGATCGTATATTTGATGTTGTGCTAATTGAAATATTGTATTACTCAAAGAGACACTTGCTGTAAGGGACTCTTCGCGGAAGCAAAGTCGGGGTTGGTCTAACTGGCGTTAGCGCTTGACGCTTGTGCTTCCCTCTGGGTTGGTCTAACTGGCGTTAGCGCTTGACGCTTGTGCTTCCCTCGGGGTTGGTCTAACTGGCGTTAGCGCTTGACGCTTGTGCTTCCCTCGGGGTTCAGTGGCTTGTGCTGTATGCTTTTCAGTCAGTTTTTGTTTGTATTTTTTTTAATTAAGATTATTTGTTTATCTTATATTAGTTTTCTCAACCTTTTGTATTAGGGACATTTAGTTTATTATATTTATTTTGTATTGTGTATTATGGATATTCGGGGTGGGGAGTTTGGACGTGCGTGCGTGTGAATGTGATCTTTGAATGCGTGGTTAAGATTGCGTGACAATGGTTGGTTATTGTTAGGGTTACATGTAATAAATCTCGTCGTCATTGTTCCTCTGGTGTATGTGTTAGGTTTGAGTTAGTGTGGGTTGGGTGTATCTCGAGTGGCAGCACTCATAGTTCGCGCCCCGGAAGCGGGGTCGTGACATTTTGGTGGCAGCGGTTGGAACGAAATTGTTAGTGGGGGGGGGGGGGGGGTATTAGTTGGTGGATAGAAATTGTTAGGCGGTGTGGTTGGTGGATGGTTAGGTTAAGTTAGGTTAGTACCCAGAGGTTAGTGTTTTGTTTTTTCGTTGTCGTGTCGAGTGAGTGACTAGGCGGGCGCTTGGTCGGGAGTGAGGGAGTATTGCTCTAGGGCTCATACGCCGAGCAGTGCGAAAAGGAGGGGTGGGGGGGGGGGGGGGGGGGGGTTGCGTGTAACTCCGCTGCCAAGGCCTGGGCAACAGGGGACCCTCCGGCGCCGTCTTCCGTTTGCTTTTGTCATTTATTTGATTGTCTCGTATTTAGTGTTAGTGTTGCGTGTTTGGTGTTCTGTGGTTCAGCTTTCGTTTTTTTTCCTTGAGTGGCAGGACACCGTCTCCGGGCACTATGACGACCAGAGCCGGCGATCGTAGGGCTGCGAAGGACAGGGCACAGCTGACTGAGGCAACGGCAGACTTGTTGACTGCTTGAACCACCCCTTTGCGTCAGGCTGGAGCGGCGATCACTGTGAGTACACCTTTCTTCCACAACCCGCGCATGGCAGCATTTTTATCCCCGGTAGAGGACAAAGGTTCAGTAGGACTAGGCGTTTCTGACCCTTATGTCAGATACAGGGAGTTGGGGATGAGCATGGGATTGACGGACGTAGTGTTAGCCAACTTTGCGATGGAGTCTGTTAGTAAAGACCAGGCGTCCCCTAGGAAAGACCAGGAGTTGAAGTTGCTAGAAAGGAAATTGGAAGCTGAACGAGAACAAAGAGATCATAGAGATAGGGTTGAACAGGAACAGAGAGAGTTAGATCGCAAGGTTCTAAAGAGGAGATTCGAAGTTGAAACGGAGCAGACAGAGTTAGATCGCAAGGTTCTAAAGAGGAGATTCAAAGTTGAAACGGAGCAGACAGAGTTAGATTGCAAGGTTCTAAAGAGGAGATTCAAAGTTGAAACGGAGCAGACAGAGTTAGATCGCAAGGTTCTAAAGAGGAGATTCAAAGTTGAAACGGAGCAGACAGAGTTAGATCGCAAGGTTCTAGAGAGGAGATTAGAAGTTGAACAGGAGCAGAGAAAGTTAGATCGTAGGGAAAGGGTTGAAGAAAGGTCAGATGATAAAGAGAGATTTCAGGCCCAGCTAGAAGAAGAAAGAAGGACTAGAGAGCAGATGCTAGCACAGCACAGTCAGCGTAGCCAGTCAGATGGGTATCGCGTCAGACTTCTACCTTTTGATGGGAATGAAGACATATAGAGCTACTTTCAGCACTTTGAGCAGACAGCCGAGACTCAAGGGTGGAGAAGGGAAATCTGGTCTGCTAGATTATCACCTTTACTGTCAGGGGAAGCTAAAGAGACGTACTTAAATTTGAGTCCGGAGGAAGCCCAAGATTTCAGTGTCGTTAGGGATGCGCTCCTAAAACGTTTTTGATGGGACGCTGAGTACTACCGGAAGCAGTTCCGGGAGGTACGTAAGGAGGGTGCCGAAACGTTTCCTCAGTTTTTGAGTAGGTTGCACACGCTAGTGAAGAGAAGGTTTTCGTTAGCCAGGAGAGACATGGGGAGTGTAGTTGACGTGTTGGACGCTTTCATCATAGTCCGGAGTTAGTGCTGTTCGTGAGGGAACGACTTCCCGAGAACGGTGAGAAGGCGGCAGAGTTAGCTCAGCTTCACATAGACGCTAAGAGGGCTGTGAATAAGCGACCTGTGTTTGAGGGGTGGGGGGGGGGGTACCTGTTAGGAAGGGACCTAGACCCAGTGACCCCCAACTGTTAGGGTAGTTAAACTGTCTAGTGGAGGTAAAAAGTAAGAGGCTAAACAGAGAGAGAGAGTCAGGGAGGAGGTAGTCAGATTGCGTGTTACAGGTGTGGGAAGAAGGGGCACGTAGCGAGGCAGTGTAGGCAGCCTAACCCGTTGAATCAGGTGACAGTAAGTCCGAACGCCAGTCTGATTCAAAAAGAGCTCATTAACACCGTCAGTAGTATTCAGCCGTACAACCCTTGGAGTACGGGGCAGCTTAAAGGTAGACTTGTTAGAGTCATGAGGGATACGGGGGCTGAGATGGGAGCTGTAGCATCAAGATGGGTGTGGCCCGAAGATTTGACAGGTCGTGAGATCGAAGCGTTGTTGGCCGATCCGTCCAAGGCATGGAAGTACCCCACGGCTTTCGTTGAGTTAGACACACAGTTCGTGAAGGAGACCGTAGAACTGATAGTCATCGAAGATTTTATCCCCGACGTCAATATTAGGCAACTGGGTAGTCTTCAAGTTTAGTTATTTTGGGTTTAACGCCGAGCAGGCGACTAAGGCCATCTCACGGCGGGATGGGTAAAAACCTGGTCAGCCATACGAAAAGCAAGGTCTTAAGACAAGAAGTAAATATATCTTAAAAATATAACAGGCTAAAATATCGCACGAGTCTTTAAAATAAATGTCTACAGACTCTCAAAAAGGGCAAAATAAAGAAATTCACAGCCTATGATTGCTCAGATCTTATAAAAAAAAAAAAATATTGCAATCTCTCAAGAAATTGAAGATTTTGTCCGGGGGAAAATCCCGGAACAAAATCTTCAAGGAGTCTGCTGTGAAGTGTTTATATCTCGTGTCACTTAGATCGGCACAATACAGCAAAAAGTGTCGAACAGAAAACTGCTCTTCAGAGGCAAAACACCATGGACGCTCATCCTGTTTAAGTAAGTAAGAGTGCGTAACATACGTGTACCCGATGTGAATCCGAGTAAGGACAGTCTCCTCACGGCGGCTGCCGCAGCGGAAAGGTAGACTGTCGGACACAGTAGGAAGAGCTTCATGCAGCTTGTTCCCTTCCTCTTTGTCCCACTCGGACCGCCACTCGCGGGCTATGTACGCACTAATCACAGGTTTAAAATCACTATAAACAGTCTGTGTGTCAGGGACAGGGTCACTGCGGGCACTGTTGGCAGCAGAATCTGCGAATCTGTTGCCTTCGATGCCCACATGGCCCGGGACCCAAATAAAAATGATGTCATAATATTTCTTCATCAAGTCTTCGTAGAGCTCTCTAATCTGCACCAGCAGTGGGTGGTCTGTTCCCGCGCCCTGAAGGGCCTGCAGGGCAGAAAGAGAGTCAGACAGAATCAGGAAGTTCCTATCCCGAGACTGATAGGCATGCTTGAGTGCCAGCAGAATTGCCTGCAGTTCTGCGCTAAATACAGAGGAATGGTCAGGTAGGCGGAGCTTAAATGGGCGTCTAGGATGGCGAGAGGACACTGCAGCCGCAGCCACTCTCCCATCCTCAGACTTGGATCCATCCGTATAAAGACGACAATAGCCAGGAAAAATTGAAAGGAGTCCATTGAGGCTTTGTTGGTATAAAAATTATGGCTGGTGGAGTACAATCCTTCTTGTGGGCGGTCAAGTCCAGCAAGATGTCAGGAACTGGTAGTAGCCAGGGTGGAGTGACGTGTTGCAGAGATTCCGAAACTTTGTCCAGGTCCACTCCGGCCGCCTGCAGATGAGGTCGGACACGGAAGGAAAGTGGACGGACAGCTCCCGGATAGGCATCGTAAATCTCTGCAAACGACGGGTTAAAAACACAATCATAGGCAGGATTGTCTGGATGGGCCTTCAGCTTCAGAACATAGCTGAGCATGACGCGGATGCGGCGGAGCCTGAGAGAAGGCTCCCCTGCCTCAGCATACAGAGTAGGAACTGGAGATGACCTGAAGGCCCCTAGACATATGCGCAGACCTTGATGGTGAATTGTGTTTAGACGCTGTAGAACAGATTTGGAAGCCGAGCCAAATACCACAGAGCCGAAATCAGTTTGGACCGAACAAGGGCTCGGTACAGTCGAAGTAAAACAATGCGGTCTGCACCCCAGTCAGTACGACCAACTACACGAAGAATGTCGAGGGCTTTCTGACAAAAGGTTCTAAGGTAGTTAACATGGTTGCAGAAGGTCAATCTTTTGTCAAAGATGACCCCCAAAAACTTTGCCTCTTCGGCCACCTTAATTGTCACTCCAGCAATACTCAGGCTAGGTTTTGGAAAAAAAAATTCGTCTGGTTAGTAAAATGCTCACAGACTGTCTTGGAGGGCGAGAAGCTAAATCCGTTGAGAGACACCCACCCCTGTATGTGATCAACGCACAGCTTCAAGCGCTTCTCAAGGGACGCAAGTCCTCGACCTCGTGCACACAAAGCAAAGTCGTCCACAAACAAAGAGCATTCAGAATCATACTTGACGGCCTTAACAATGTTATTTGTTTTAATGCTAAATAAAACAGGAGATATAATGCTGCCCTGCGGGACACCCATCTCCTGTTCAAAGGAGTCGGAGAGGGTGGAGCCCACACGGACATGGAACGACCTATTAGATAAAAGATTGTGAATAAAAACAGGCAGGTGCCCTTTAACACCCATGTCCGACAAATCAGACATTATACCATACTTCCAGTTAGAGTCATATGAATTTTCAAGATCAAAGAAAATTGCATAGACATGCTGCTTGTTGACAAAAGCATCTCGAATAAACGTCTCAAAGCGGACTAGATGGTCAGTTGTACTACCATCATCAGCAAACATACTACAGATTACATGGGGGTCAGATATATGTAAGGGAAGATCATTAATAAAAACTGAAAATAATAATGGACCGAGGACACATCCTTGTGATACTCCGTGCTCTATCACCTCCTCACGTGAGTTTGTACCATTCACACAGACATACTGTGTGTGCC
This sequence comes from Semisulcospira habei, assembly GCA_036245525.1. NCBI lineage: Eukaryota > Metazoa > Mollusca > Gastropoda > Semisulcospiridae > Semisulcospira > Semisulcospira habei. The sequence goes on along the minus strand of BTPG01000002.1, from coordinate 2,158,242 downwards.
TGTTTAGATATGATGTAATGAAGGCTAGATTGCCATCACTCAGCTGATAGGCAGCAAGTTTTTTAATTAAAAGATCATGGTTAACAAGATCAAAATCTTTTGAAAGTTCCAAAAATTCTGCTCTAATCATTTGCCCATTATTCCTAGCAGTTAACCATCTGTCAACCAGGTGAACCAAAGCTGTTTGACAAGAATGTCTCCGACGAAAACAAGACTGAAGTGGATGAACGTGTTTGTATTTATCTAAGAAATGTTTTAAATGTTCGTGGATATGTCTTTCAATCGGGTTTGACAGAGTTGACAACAGAGAAATTGGTCTGAAATTGCTGGGGTCATTTAAATCTTTTGTTTTAGGTAGCGGTTTTACCTTTGCCTTTTTCAGACCAGATGAAATTGTCCATGTTGTATGCAAAGGTTGTAGATGTTCAGGAGAAGTGCCGCGAGCAGAACAAAGGGCTGATCGTAACGTTTGTCGACCTAACAAAAGCATTCGACACTGTGAGCAGGCAAGGCATGTGGCAGATCCTGGAGCGACGAGCTGTCCCCCAAAGTTCCTCAGCATGATCGTGCAGCTACGCGAGGACCAGCAAGGCGAGGTCAGACTCACCAATGACCTCTCAGAACCATTCCCCATTGTCAACGGTGTGAAGCAGGGCTGTGTGATGGCACCGACCCTCTTCACCATCTTTTTTAGCATGATGTTGAAGCAGGCCACAGTGGACCTGGACGATGACAATGCAGTTTACATCAGGTATCGTCTCGATGGCAGCCTGTTGAACCTCAGACGACTGCAGGCCCACACCAAAACCCTAGACCAACTGATTCGTGAGCTGCTCTTTGCTGACGACGCTGCCCTCGTTGCACACACAGAGAGAGCCTGCAGCGCATCACATCCTGCTTCGCAGACGCTGCCCAGCTCTTTTGACTCGAGGTCAGTCTGAAAAAGACAGAGGTCCTCCATCAGCCGGCACCCAAGGTAGAGCATCGCCCTCCCCACAACACCATCGGCGAATCTGAACTGAAGTGAGTGCACCAGTTTACCTACCTTGGCTGCATCATCACGTCAGACGCCAAGCTGAACAAGGAGCTGGACAGCAGGCTGGCAAAGGCAAACAGCGCTTTCGGGCGTCTATACAAGCGGGTGTGGCACAATCAAGAGCTGAAAACAGACACCAAGATCAGCGTGTACAGAGCTGTCGTCCTCACCACCCTGTTGTATGGTTCCGAGTCCTTGGCCCTCTACCGCAGCCAACTACGACTCCTCGAACGCTTCCATCAGCGCTGCCTGCGTACAATCCTTGGCATTCACTGGAGTGACTATGTCACAAACGTCGAGGTCCTTGAACAGGCAGAAACTGTGATCATCGAGGCTTTGCTGCTGCGGACACAGCTCCGCTGGGCTGGGCACGTCTCCATGATGGAGGATCATCGCCTACCCAAGTTCACCCTGTTCGGTGAGCTCGCCACTGGACACAGAGACAGAGGAGCACCAAAGAAGAGATCAAAAGACTGTCTCAAGAAGTCTATAAGTGCCTGCCAAATCGATCACCGCCAGTGGTCTTTACTTGCTGCGGACCGGGACACCTGGCGCTCCACCATTTACAAGGCAGCTGTCTCCTTTGAGGACTCTCGCAGAGCTAGCCTTAAAGTCAAGCGGCTCAGGAGAAAAAAAACAGTGATACCGCAACTCAGAATCCCGGCCAGACCTCCCTCTGCAGCCACTGCGGTCGAACCTGCCAGTCCCGGATTGGCCACCGCAGTCACGAGCATGCCTGCAGACGTCGTGGACAACCCCTATGAAATCTTCGTTCGCAAAGTCAAGCCAAGAGATGTATGTTAGCGACTGGACGACGTATGGAAGAGCCATTTTAAGAACAGTGCTGCTAATTCCATCATGGCCATATGTACATTTACTCTTTATGGAAAAAATGGATTTTCCCACTTCATACACTACACTGTTAAGAGCGGAATGTTGCAAGACGTTTTAGGTGTTAATCTTTTAGCTCAAAACCTTTTCAGCTTTTCTGAAACATGAGACGGTTAACCCCGAGACGTCGGATTGTGTTGCAGTGTAGTTAGTGGTGGTAGAGAGAAAATGCTGACTAAACGTATCAGCGGATGTTTTATTGCACTGTGTGGTATTTCTGGACCTCGTAAAGGCGTTTATTTCATGCCAAACAGAAACGATATTTTTTTTTTTTTTTTTTTTTTTTTTTTTTTTCTTTTTTTTTTGTGGGAATCAGTCTTAAACCGGCCCAGCAATTGCCGTATAGGAAGGTTTTTTTGTGCCTGTTTTCCATTCTTTTTTTTCTTTTTTTTTTCCAATTCTTCTTTAATCCTTCCGACATCATCTTCCCGTTTATTCTTCACATTTTGTCTAGTCAAATTTTATTTCAAAATTCTGATGATGCATGCCCAATGTAACAGTGAACACTACGTGAACTAGTAATGGACATAAACCCGTTGTTTGCGGTATCTTGATCAGGTACACATGTATACTGTATATAGCAATTAAAGATTATAGATTATTGGGATGGACAGAAAACAAAGTGGGTTTGCTGCCATGCACTCTCTGCTATTGTCTTTTGCTACTGTCTTTAAAAGATGCACGAGAGAGAGAGAGAGAGAGAGAGAGAGAGAGAGAGAGAGAGAGAGAGAGAGAGAGAGAGAGAGAGAGAGAGAGAGAGAGAGAGAGAGAGAGAGAGAGAGAGAGAGGAGAGAGATAGTTATAAATGTGGCATCAAATGGTTTCTTAGCATCAGTTCCTTTTCAAAAATCATGCAAATATTAGCAGCGTCGCCGTATCTAAATTTGCTGATACACATTTTCGCTAGGATAATGAGATGGTTTATTAGGTTCTTGTTTTGGTGGTCGACGTTTCGTTCGTGGATTCCCAGAAGGGCAATGTTTTCAGTTATTTTGAGATGCTGTTGGGTTCGCACGTTGATTTCTTTTTCGACCATTTGCCATAAGGGTTTGGTTTTGGGACAGGCAAAGAAAAAATGCTCTATAAAGTCTGTTTGGTCTAAACGGCATGCGTTACATTTGTCCGAGTTTGCAATTCCCATCTTTTTTAGGAGTATGTTTGTGGGGAAGATGTTGTGAAGGATCTTCCAATGAAGAACCCTTAGTCTGGTTTCTCGGGTGGCGTTGATTACAGCCTCCCAGTGATGCTTGTTGATAGATACATGTAACTTTCTGTTCCAAAAGTTTACCGCGCATGGTTGTCTTTCTTCCGTGAGCAATCTTCGAAAGTGTTTTGCGGTGAGAGTGTCTACTGTGATGCCATTTAGTGTCATGCGTGAGGGGTTTTGTTCTGGGTGGTCAAAGAGTTTAATTCGGTTGCTTGCAAAGGCCTGCTGAATTGCAGAACGCATTGCGTTGTATTCTAATATTCTATATGGGGCTGGGCCTACCAGCGCGTCTAGATCGCCAAATGTGATTATTTCGAATCTGTCGCTAAGGATATCGTTGAGCTTGTGTAATCCTTTTGCAATCCAATCTTTCATGTACAGGCTTTTACGTTTAAATTGTAGATTGGAGTTATTCCATATAGCGGAGTTTAGGTAAAGTTCTCTTGCCTCGTTCTCATCAAATTTAGATCTCAAGTTTAACCAGGCACGGAGGACGTTTTTCCAAAAGTTTCCTATGTTTGGGGAGAGTCCATTTAAGTCCGTTGGGTTTGAGGGAGTTGCCAATATGTCCAGGTCGTTAGATAGTTTTGAAAAGACGTGAACTGGGTATGCCTTCCATGCGCTGCTTGTGTCCCCTTTTACGAGTTTGGGGACCCATGTGAGGTACAGAGCTTCTTGGAGTGTTTTCATATCTATCATCTTGAGACCTCCAAGGTCGGTACCTTGGGTAAGTACCTTACGTTTGACTTTTTCAAATGCTTTTTTATTATTATATTTCTTTTTCCAGATGAAAGTAAATAGTTCTCGATTAATTGCAGCCAAAATGTCCTCCGGGAGGCCGATGGCTTGCATGATGTACACAAACTGAGAGATAAGACATGTTTTAGCTACAACAATTTTACCTTGTATACTTAAATTTCGTCTTGACCATTGCTTTATTGCCTTTTTCATGTTTTCGATTTTTTTCGACCAGTTGTCTTCAATTTCTTGTGCACTCACATTGCTGTTAAAGTAAGTGCCAAGAATTTTTATTTGTTTTACCCATTTAATGCCGTGGGGGGAATTTTCGTTATTTTTGTCTTTTCCTAGCCACATTGCTTCTGTCTTTTCCTTGTTCATGTTGAGGCCAGATATCTTTGAGAAGTTATCAAATATATCGATTATCTTGTCCAGGTCAGTACCGTCTTTAAGAAAGAGTGTAGTGTCGTCTGCAAACTGTTGGATTTTTAGTATCAGCTCTACATTGTGGTTTCTCTTGATCGCTATCCCGTTTACATTACTATCCCTGATCTTTATTGCAAGCACTTCTACTGCTAAGATGAACAGCAGCGGGGACAGTGGACATCCTTGTCGTATTCCTCGTTCGATTCTGAAGGGTTCAGAGATCCATCCATAATGGTTTATGGAGCTTTCTGTTTGCTCTATGAGAGTGCTTATCCACTGTTGAAAGTTGGGGCCGAAGCCATACAGTTTGAGGCTGTCCTCTATGAGTGTTTTGGAGATTGTGTCAAAAGCTTTTGTAAAGTCAATTCCGACCAAGATTCCTGGGAGCTTTTCCTTATTCAGATAGTTGACTGTGTCGTCGATTGTTCTGAGGATTGTTGCAACGTTCCTGCCTTTTACAAATCCGCACTGATCCTCAGCTATAAGCTTGTGTATAACTGTACCAAGCCTTCTGGCTAGCGTTTTTGCGAGTAGTTTATAGTCAGTGTTTAGGAGAGAGATTGGTCGCCAGTTTGACAGGTTATCCCGCGGGAGGTTTTTGCCTTTATGGAGAAGTATTATAATTCCTTTATTTTGGGTATGGGATAGGTTCCCACTTTCGAAGGAGTAACAATAGGAGTCCATAATCATGTGTTTTATTTTTGGCCAAAAACATTTGTAAAATTCCGTTGTAAGTCCGTCACATCCCGGCGCCGAGCCGTTTTTCATGGATTTGAGGGCTTCCTCTATTTCGTTTTCCGTGATGTCATCTTCGCAGTTGTTTTTGTCAAAATCGTTTAATGTGGGCAGAGAGGAGTGAGGGCCAAGAAAATCGGACAAGGACGTGTCATTTTCGTTTGAAAGACTAAGGTCGTTTTTGTATAGTTTAGCATAGAAGTTCACTTGTTCTTTCAATACGTCTTGTTGTTTTGTCAGCAATTTTCCGTCTTCGGTTTTGAGAGCAGATATTGTGTTTTTCGAACCATTTGCTTTTTCTAGGCCAAGAAAGTACCGTGTGTTTTTCTCGCCCTCTTCAATGAACTTTATTCTTGACCTTATTTGTGCCCCGCGAGCTTCCGCGAGGGCGTTTATTTCTAGATCTGTTTTTATCCTTATTATTTCTGATATGAGTCTTTTATTGTCTGCTTGCTCAGCGAGTTCGTTTTCTAGGAGTTGCAGTTTAGTTTGCTTGATTTTGATATTGTCTTTTTGTTTTTGCCGCTTGTGCTTCGAATAGGCTATAGACTGTTCTCTGATTCTGACTTTGCATAGTTCCCATTTAGTGTGCGGGTTGAGCTCTGTTTGATCGCGATAGGATTCTTCGATAATGTTGTTAATGACGCTAACGTACGCTTTGTCTTTAAGAAGACTGTTATTTAATTTCCAGTACGATGGTCCTCTTTGGTAATCATGGAAGGACATTGCTGTAAGCACTGCTCTGTGGTCAGAGTGAGCGAATGAGAGTATTTCACTGTGTACAGTGTTTGGGGTGAGGTTGTTGGAGATAAATATGTAGTCTAAGCGTCTGGCTGTGAATGGGTGATGTCGGCACCAGGTGTATTGCTTACAATCGGGGTTAAGGGACCGCCAGCTGTCGTGTAGATCTAAGTCTACTGCTAGCTGTACGAGTGCTTCGATTTCTCTCTGATTGTGTTGCTCTCCACTTATTATGTCAGTCTCATTGCTCATCACGGAGTTAAAATCTCCTAGAATAATTATGCCGTTGTGTTCCGTGTCGTGATCTATGATGGTCTGTCGGACGTGGGAATAGAAGTTAATTTTGTCGACGGTGGATTGTGGAGCATACACATTAGCAATGAGTATCTTTTTTCCGTCTATTAATATTTCTATGATAAGAGTACGGGTGTCTTTGTAAATACATTTCGAGTTTTCCATAAGTTTTCTGGGGACTAAAGTGATTTGGCCCAGGCTGCGGTTGTTTCCCAGAGAATAGAATAGTTTCCCTCCCCATTGGAGTTCCCACTGCTCCACTTCTTCTAGTGTGGAGACGTGACATTCTTGTAGAGCAACTACGTCGTATTTTTCTTTTTTTAGGAGTCTGAAAATGCTATTGCGTTTTTGCTTGTTTTTGAGTCCGCGTACATTCAGAGTCACACAACGTAATTCAGCCATATCGAGAGGAAGGAATCATAGTCCGTGGCCGTAAGCAGTTCGTCACTCATTAGAGCAGGATGAGGTGACGCCCGGTTCAGGTATTTATGGTCGAGTTGTCATCATCCATATTGTTTCTCTCTCCACAGGGGTCAGAGTTGGGGTTTGCGTTCTCCTTGTTGAGTGCGGGGGTGTTGTTCACTCGCACGTTCTTTTTCCCGGCAGATCGCGGCGAGCGTTGCGCGGAAGGGGACCGCGCACGCTTCGTCAGCTGCGCCGGTGTCAGAGATCTGCTGCGAGCAGACTCGGTGGCAGTGCCGGCACCGCGAGCAGGCTGACGCGGCTCGCGGGGGTTGAAGCTAAGCGTACTTTGCTTCTTTCTTTCTTCCGATGAGGAGGGCGGAGGCATGGGTGCAGCGAGTTCACACTCGCTGGCCCCAGCCTTATGACCCTCACCCAAGCATTGCTTGCACCTGACCGGCGCAGAGCAAGTGCTCTGGTGGTGGCCTGCAGACAGGCATTTTGAACAGATAACCGTTTTCTGTTCTTTGTGGAATAGTGTAGCTGTGCAATTCCCAATTTTTAGTGATCTGGGGAGAGGGGTTGCAGGCACATCTATGTAGATGAACCTACGCCCCGTTTTCCAATGGGACAGCTTCCCATTCTCATCTCGGGCCCTCTCGTCCATGAGTCTTGACCGAGTTTTCACGGGCAGTTTTTCGATATATTGAAGTATTTCCTCGTTCGAGAAAGAAAGAGGAATATTTCCAATGGTGAGACGTGTGGCTGGGATTTCTCGCTCTCCTTGCGCGTCCATCACGACATAGGGGTTTTTGTCACTTGGGGTCACAAGCCGACCCCTCAACACTATGCCCTTGGTTAGGAGGGCCACTCGTGCGTCCATGTTTTTGGGGTATATCCTCCACAGATTTCCCAGTCTTTGGCTTCCTTCTATGTTGTTGAAGCCTGTACATTTTTCTGCTGCTGAGCAGAGTTCAAAAACTGTGTAGTCTTTATCGTCCGCAGCCGGCAGTAGCTGCGCCTTGATAAACACCGGTGGCACATGTTCCGCCGCCATAGCGCAGTACTGCTGCTGCCGGTGTTTATCTTTCTTGTCCAATTAACAGATGGCACTGGCAGATGGTGTCACGATGGATGATACACAAGGCACCAAACACAACACTTGCACCGTACACACTATTTTGTAGAACCGATGTCACACTTTAGATGGTGATTTTTAGCGATTTTGGGGGATGACAAGAATGTAGCGTCTATCCGACATCGGATAGCAACCGGAACAACAGAAACGATATATTTTTTGCTGTTTATGAGATGGTGAAAGTGAGATTTCTGAGCATTTCTAACTAAATAATTTATAGGATTCTTTGTTTTTGGTCAGCTACAAAATGTGTGCTTTTTATGATCATCGGAGCTGCATGACATCCTTGATTTCATTGTTCAACCATGCGGTAAGCTGGGGATTTTTCATTTGTTTCTCTCTCAAAGGAGCATGTTTATCAAGAACACCAGAAACAATCTGTACCATTCAGACAGAGCCTTATTAGGGTCACCTTGGTTGTAAACTGTGTGGAAAGAAACTTGACTTAGGTCACGCAGGAATACGTCATTGTTGAAGCGCTTCAAAGATCTATATCTAATAGTTTGTGCTGGTGTTTACGAAAAGTAGTATTTGCTTTCAATGCTCAGCCGCAACACACAGGGTAATGATCACTAATCCCTATTCGTGGCACTACTCCTACTCCCCTTGACTTACTAGTTGTGTAGATGTGGTCAATAAGGGTGGAGGAAGTAGAACTAGCACGGGTGGCAGCAGTAACTAACTGTTACAGTCCAAACATACAAATGGTACATTCCCAGGCAGGGTTATTCAAGAGCAAACTGATATTAAAGTCTGCCAAAAGAGTGAGAGACTAACTGACTGAAACTTTATTAAAAATTTATGAAGGATTGAGATAATAAGCGCACAGGTCTTTCTTTGAATGTGTCCTTGCTACATCGTCTGACATTCAATAACAGGCAAAGCCACATTACACTCACAAACAACATCGAAAGCAATGCGAATTACAACAATACTACAAACAACAACATGATTTAACAAAACACACAGGTACCCATACGAAGATGTATGCACGTGTCATAATCAGCGTTCTCGGGAGCCCTCCGCAGACGCTTCCACCCGGGGACACGCCACAAGGATACCTTCACTCGAATGACATGCTAAGCACATCGCTCGAATAAAAGGTGCACCCGCACTGCATCCCCCGGCCGGGCCACAGTTGCATAAAAAGAAATTTAAAATAATTGAAAAAAAGAGGGAATATATGTTTAGACAACACGAGATAATTAAATTTAAGTTGCCCTGGATAAATGCGTGTACAGCTTTAGACGCAAGTAGGGAGATAACTTCTTGTAGATGGGGAGGAAGAGAATTCCACAGGAAACCACCTATGAAGGAGTGAGTGAGAGAGAGAGAGAGAGAGAGAGAGAGAGAGAGAGAGAGAGAGAGAGAGAGAGAGAGAGAGAGAGAGAGAGAGAGACAGAGAGAGACAGAGAGAGACAGAGACAGAGACAGAGAGAGACAGAGACAGAGACAGAGACAGAGAGACAAAGACAGACAAAGATTCCATGAATAGGTTCGAACTGAACGACGATCCGAAGAATGTTTGCTCATAAGGAACTTACATGCTAAAGAAATGATGTATTTCTTCTCGCTGGTTATACTGCTCTCGCCCTCCGGCTCCCAAAGAGACACACACGTGAACGTCATCCCGTCGTCATCTGTCGTAATAGCGGTTTTAATTAGCGTGGGAGTGTACTTGCCGTCTCCTAGTAAAAACCCAACCTTCGCTGGGGGAACCGCGACTTTCTTTGCCGAACACGTACATGACAGAGATTCTCCCTCGAAGATAAATGGTGGACAGTCGTGAGAAGCCTTCTCTGGTAATTCTAGACAAAACCACAAAAACTTATGATTTTTTTTTTTAAAACTTTAAACTGAGGATCGTCAAGTATGTCATAAGTCCAGTTCCATGAAAATGTAACTGTTTTTGTCTACCGTATTTAAAAAAATACAGTAGACTTTGAAATGACGATGAGTAAGAAATCATTTTGGAGCATGCACATGACGTTTTTGGCGTGCAGCGCAGACATTCTGTCAAACAAGTAACTGAACGAAATATAAATGACGTCACGTCGAGCTACACAAACCTTGTTAGAGAACATCTTTTGGGCGCAAAGCCCCTTTTGTGTGTGTGTGTGTGTGTGTGTGTGTGTGTGTGTGTGTGTGTGTGTATGTGACAGCGACTAGAGCCCGCGATTGAGGACACAGGCAGGCTTTAAATTTTAAGAAGTGCCGAACGATAAAGAAACACGCTCAGAAAAGACGGGGACAACACATTTTATTAACATTTCGGGTAAATACCCTTTGTCAAAATAGACAAACAAACAGAGAAATCAGCCGCTACTTATCTTCTTTCGTAGAAGGGATGTGGCAACTGAAGGTGACGTAAAAGAAAGAAAAAGGAAGAACAAAAGTGAGGAAAAAGTAAAAATGACGTCAACGAAAAACGTCATAAGAGAGAGACTCGGAGAGGAATAGAACACGAGAGACAAGAGTGTGTGTAAGCGCGCGCAGGAGCGAGCAAAAGTGAAAGCGTGTTTTGAGGTCAGAGAGAGAGAGAGAGAGAGAGAGAGAGAGAGAGAGAGAGAGGGAGAGAGAGAGAGAGAGAGAGAGAGAGAGAGAGAGAGAGAGAGAGAGAGAGAGAGAGAGAGAGAGAGAGAGAGAGAGAGAGAGAGAGAGAGAGAGAGAGAGAGAGAGAGAGAGAGAGAGAAAACGAGGAGTACCCTTGGGCACGAAGTAGGCTGAGTGTCTAATACACAAAACCTGCTAAACACCAACCCGAAGGCAAACTTTATATCACCTTCAAGTTGAGGACTACCTCGGGGGAAAACGGGGGGACCCCGGGAAAAAAACACAGCATTTAGCACGGTACACAACACGTAACAAGTCATTGAAACAAAGCAAATAATCAATTCAGTAAGAGAATATCGGTATAATAATAATAATAATTACGGTATTTATAATGCGCTTATCTTATAATAATTATAACTCTAAGCGCGCACTCACAACTCGCGCACGCATGCGCACGCTTAAGACAATGACTCACGTACCACAAAAAAACATTTCGACAGTCAGCTTGGGGTGGGGAGTGTGGTGATATGATGCTAGAACTGTTGAAAGAGATGAGTTTTGAGGGCGGACTGGAAGGAGGAGAGTGGGTGTTTCTGACGAAGAGAGAGTGGGAGAGTATTCCAAGTGGATGGACAGTAGACGGAGGAGCGGGGGCCGAAAGTGCCGAGTTTGGTGCGGGGGATGTGGAGGCGGAGAGGGTCGGAGGCGGAGCGGAGGGAGCGGGAAGGAGTGTAGGGGTGAAGTAAGTTGGAGAGATAGGTAGGAGCGCAGTTGTTCAGGGATTTGTAGCAGAGAGACATAATCTTGTATTGGATGCGTTGGGGATGGGGAGCCAGTGAAGGAGTTTGAGCAGGGGAGTGATGTGGTCGGATTTTCTCTTTCTGAGGACGAGGCGGGCAGCATTGTTCTGGACGCGCTGGAGAGTGAAAGTGGTGGAGTGAGGGAGGCCGGAAAGGAGAGAGTTGCAATAGTCGATGTGAGATAAGATGAGAGAGACAGCAAGGTTGGTTGCAGCTTCGGTGGTGAGGTATTTTCTGATCTGACTGATGCGACGGAGATGGAAATAGCATGCCTGGGCCGTGGCGGAGACGAAGCTGGTCATGGAAAGATAGGAATCGAGGATAACGCCGAGGTTGTTGGCAGAGTCAGAGAGGAAGATGGGGCTGCTGTCGAGCTGAAGGTGGAGCGAGGGAGGGAGCTGTGAAAGTTTATGGCGAGTGCCTACCTGCATGGCTTCCGTTTTGTCGTCTTTCAGTTTAAGCTTGTTTGCTGTCATCCAGTTTTTCACGTCTTCGTAGCAGTCAACCGTGCGAGTCAGTAGTGACTGAGTGTTGTCGAGTTTGTCTTTGTCTAGTAGTTGTGAGTCGTCAGCGTAGAGGTGGTGGTATATGTGATGAGACTGGATGATGATGGACAGGGGAGAGGTGTAGAGTGTCAAAAAGACAGGGCCCAGGACGGACCCCTGTGGAACTCCGCAGGAGAGCGTGACTGGGTTGGAGGAGACGCCCTCGATGGTCATGGACTGCTGTCTGTCGGAGAGGTAGGAGAGGAACCAGGAGAGAGAGAGAGAGAGAGAGAGAGAGAGAGAGAGAGAGAGAGAGAGAGAGAGAGAGAGAGAGAGAGAGAGAGAGAGAGAGAGAGAGAGAGAGAGAGAGAGAGAGAGAGAGACAATGACAATGACAATGACAATGACAATGATTCTTTATTTTACAATGGTGAAAGTTTTGGTGAAACCATTTTTCGAACTTGCCGTTGCTAATCTACTTTACATATAATGCACAAATCACAAAAATACTATCATTAAATTGGGAAAAACTAAATATATAACTAATAAAAATTGAAATATAAAGTTTTTAAAAAAAAGAAATCATTGAAAAAGTGAAAATAAACATAACAAATCTCACACATACACACAATTATAAAGGTATAAATCTTCATACATACATTCATAAACACAAGCACAAGCACAAAACACACACACACACACACACACACACACACACACACACACATACACACACACACACACACACACACACACAATACATGCAGCATTAGCATCTTGTATTAACTGAATATATAACTGAATTGAAGAGTTAGAAAGGGGAAAGTCGTACACTGCAAGTGCAGGTTGCTGTGAAAATCTTACGATGCTGAGGTGATGTACTTGAAGAGAGCGGTTTTAAAAGACGAAAGCGTTGTTGATGTTGTAACATGTGTGGGCAATGTGTTCCACATGCTAGCACCTGAGAACGCTAAACTTGTCTTATAGAGATCGATTCTAGGTCGTGGCACAGTAATGGACTGCCTTGATCTGGAGTATGTTGATGCCGGGAGGAAAAACATTTTTTTTATATACTCGGGGAGTCTGTTATTCAATACTTTGAACATCGTTATTCCCTTATTGTATAATAAATGTTTTTTCAAGGGGAGAATTTCTAACGTTTTCAGTTTATTATCCGTTGTTGAGTTAGGGTCTGAAAGGATAAGCTTCGCGGCTCTACGATGAAGAGAGTTTAGTCTCTTTAACTGGACCTCGCTTGCGCCATCCCACACCGTAGAAGCATAATCTATATGTGACCTGATGTGGGCGTTGAAGAACAGTTTTCGTGTTTCTACATTAGCTATATGTTTTAACTTGGATAAAATAAACAGTTTCTTTGATATTGTTTTACATATATTACTAAGATGGCATTGCCATTTAAACTGGTTATATACAGTAACGCCGAGAAGACGATGTTCCGTTACCTGGCTGATAGATTTGCCTTGAAGGGACAAGCTGAGTGAGAGAGTGCCGAGCTGGTGCTTTTGGCGGGTACTTACAACCATACATTCAGTCTTTGCAGGGTTTAAGATCATGGAATTGTTACTGCACCAGCTGTTAATGTCCTGTAATGTGTTTTGTAGGCGCGTGTCAATTACTGACAAATCCTTATCGGGAGTGTGTATCGCAGCATCATCAGCGAACATATCGCATGCAACACTATTATCACTTATTGTGAGTGGAAGGTCGTTAATGAACAAACAGAATAAAAGAGGGCCTAAAATAGAGCCCTGGGGCACGTCATGCTTTACTTTGCAGTGACTAGAATATGTACCATTAAGGAGAACTTTTTGTCTTCTGTTTTCTAGGTAGGATTTGAAAAAACCGGCTGCGCTTTTAGTATATAAGGATATTTTCTTTATAAGTATGTCATGGTTCACCATGTCAAAGGCTTTCCGGAAGTCTAAGAAAACTACACCTGTTAGTTTGGAATCATTAATAGATGATAACCAGGTATCTGCCATCCTTATCAAGGCAGTGTGACAGGAATGGTTTGGTCTGAAGCCTGACTGCAGTGAATGGATGAGATTTTGGTTTTCTAAGTATTCAGATAGATGCTTATGGATGTGCCGCTCTAAAGGCTTCGACAAAACAGGTAATAGTGATATGGGGCGAAAGTTGTTGATTTCACTCAGATCTTTTGATTTTGGTAGGGGGATCACTTTCGCGTCTTTAAATGCGTCCGGAAAAGAGTGAGAGAGAGAGAGAAAGAGAGAGAGAGAGAGATAATGATGATGATGAAACTTTATTTTTAAACGGTAAAAAGTTTTGACAGAAAACAAATCGTCATTTTACAAACTTGCCGTTGGATAAAAAAGAAGGGGAACTATAAAATATATATGTACATACAAAACCCAATAGCATCATTATATACAGAAAGAAATAATACTCATCACACACACATGCACAGACGCACGCACGCGCGCGTGCCGCTCACACATACACCCACACGCACAAACACGAGCACACACACGCACATGCGCACACACATATAAAAACCATCTGTATGAAATACATGAGGTACAGGAAATATTACAGTACCTGAGAAACGTACTAAGTCTGACTCATCAGGTAATCAAAAAGTTTTGTTTTAAAACTTCCTGGTGAGGTAATATTTTTCAAATGTGCAGGGATAGAATTCCAAGGAAACGGACCAGAGAATGACATACTACTTTTAAAAAGGTCAATTCTTGGCAGTGGTAGGGGTAAGGTATTGTTTCTTGAGGTCCGTTCACGTTCTTGGTGAGATATAAATTTAGTGATTAGATACTGGGGTGTCATATTATTCAGTATCTTATGCATATAGACCCATTTGTTTAATGTAAGTTGCTGAAGCAGACCGATAATGTTTAAATGTCTAAATTTGTCTGTGTTAGGGATGGGGCGTCTATCTATCATTTTTACAGCTCTTTTGTATATGGAGTTTAATCTCTTCATGTGGACATCACTGCAGCCGTCCCACACTGTGGAGACATAATCAACATGGGACTTTGTATGAGCATGAAAAAAACAATTTACGGGTATTTGTATCCGTTACATGTCTAAGCTGGGACAATAAGAAAGTGTTTTTAGCAATGGTCTTACAAACAGCATTTATATGGGTCTCCCAGCAAAGTTGTTCATCAACATGTATTCCTAAGAATTTACGCTCAGTGACTTGTTCAACAGGTTCAGCGTTTAATTGTAATTGTAATGGCTGTAATCGGCGTTGATGTTTTTGCCGCGTGGCGATTAAGATACTCTTTGTTTTTGCTGGGTGAAGAACCATATGCATGGTTCTGTCTACACCAGTCAGATACCTCATTGAGACTGCATTGTAAACTATGGCTAATGTCCGTCGGTTTTTTTTTTATTTTTGTTGCCAGAAACATCAAGACTCGTATCGTCAGCAAATAGATTACAATTAACGTCAGAATTAGTGATATGCAACGGTAGATCATTAATAAATAGTATGAATAGAATAGGGCCCAAAATAGATCCCTGGGGGACGCCGTATTTTACATTTCCTTGCTTAAAGTAGGTACCTGGTACAAAGTCCCCTGCGAAGCGCGAATGGCCTGGCACTCCTCACAGATAATACCTCCATCTTGAACCGCTGGTCGGGATACTTTCAGAGCCTCTTCAGCGCTGAGCGCACTGTTCCAGAAGCAGTCGTCCTACAAATCCCACACCTCCCAGTAAAGGTTGAATTGGACGAACCGCCCACCGCTGAAGAGACCCTCACAGCCATCCACCAGCTCAAGAGTGGCAAAGCAGCAGGCATTGATGGAATACCAAGAGAGATCTGGAAACATGGAGACACAGCACTGCACAACAAGCTCCATGACCTCTTTCTCTGCTGCTGGGAGGAAGGAACACTACCAAAAGATCTCCGTGATGCAGTCGTTATCACCCTGTACAAGAACAAAGGCGAGAAGTCTGACTGTTGCAACTATCGGGGAATTACCCTGCTGTCCATTGCTGGGAAAATCCTTGCAAGGCTGCTCCTGAATAGGCTGGTACCTGACATCGCTGAAGACCAACTCCCAGAGGGCCAGTGTGGCTTCAGAGCAAACCGGAGCACCACCGATATGGTCTTTGTGCTGGGACAGCTACAGGAGAAGTGCCGCGAGCAGAACAAAGGGCTATACGTAACATTTGTCGACCTAATAAAAGCGTTCGACACTGTGAGCAGGCAAGGCATGTGGCAGATCCTGGAGCGACTTGGCTGTCCCCCAAAGTTTCTAAACATGATTGTCCAGCTACACGAGGACCAGCAAGGCCAGGTCAGACTCAACAATGACCTCTCAGAACCATTCCCTATTCTCAACGGCGTAAAGCAAGGCTGCGTGCTGGCACCGACCCTCTTCACCATCTTTTTTAGCATGATGTTGAAGCAGGCCACAGTGGACCTCGATGATGACGATGCAGTGTACATAAGGTATCGTCTCGATGGCAGCCTGTTCAACCTCAGACGACTGCAGGCCCACACGAGAACCCTAGACCAACTGATTCGTGAGCTGCTTTTTGCTGATGATGCTGCCCTCGTTGCACACACAGAGAGAGCCCTGCAGCGCATCACGTCTTGCTTCGCAGATGCTGCCCAGCTCTTTGGACTCGAGGTCAGTCTGAAAAAGACAGATGTCCTCCATCAGCCGGCACCCAAGACAGTGTATCGCCCTCCTCACATCACCATTGGCGAGTCTGAACTAAAGTCAGTGCACCAGTTTACTTACCTTGGCTGCATTATCACGTCGGACGCCAAGCTGGACAAGGAGCGTGACAGCAGGCTGGCAAAAGCGAACAGCGCTTTCGGGCGACTTTTCAAGCGGGTGTGGCACAATCAACAGATGAAAACAGGCACCAAGATCAGCGTGTACAGAGCTGTGGTCCTCACCACCCTGCTGTATGGTTCCGAGTCCTTGGCCCTCTACCGCAGCCAACTACGACTCCTCGAACGCTTCCACCAGCGCTGCCTGCGTACCATCATGGGCATTCACTGGAGTGACTATGTCACCAACGTCGAGGTCCTTGAACAGGCTGAAACTGTGAGCATCGAGGCTTTGCTGCTGCGGACACAGCTCCGCTGGGCGGAGCATGTCGCCAGGATGGAGGATCATCGCCTACCAAAGATCACCCTGTTCGGCGAGCTTGCTACTGAACACCATGACAGAGGGGCACCAAAGAAGAGATACAAAGACTGTCTCACGAAGTCACTTAGTGCCTGCCAAATCGACCACCACCAGTGGTCTTCGCTTGCTGCGGACCGTGACACCTGGCGCTCCACCATTTACAAGGCAGCTGTCTCCTTTGAGGACTCTCACAAAGCTAGCCTTAAGGACAAGCGGCTCAGGAGAAAAAAACAGAGATGCCGCAGCTCAGAACCCTGGCCATACCTTCCCCTGCAGCCACTGCGGTCGACCCTGCCTGTCTCGGATTGGCCTCCGCAGCCACGAACTAGCCTGCAGACGTCGTGGGCAACTCCTATAAAATCTTCGTTCGCGAAGTCAAGCCAAGAGGCTTAGAGTATCTTCCATGGGCGTACACCATTTGTTTTCTGTCTTCGAGATATGATCGGAAGAATGCTATAGCGGTTGCGTCCAAGTGATAATCGGTTACTTTTTTTATTAGAATGTCATAGTCCACAAGGTCAAACGCCTTTTTAAGGTCTAAGAAAACTGCTCCTGACATCAGGCTTTTATTGATTGATTCCAGCCAGCTGTCTACAATATGTGTCAGTGCTGACTGACAAGAATGTTTCGGTCTAAAACCAGACTGGTGAATATTAAGTATTTTACCTTTTTCCAGAAAATCAAGGAGATGTTTTTAAATGTGCTTTTCAAGGAGTTTTGACAAAGCTGACAGAAGGGATTGTATTGATTGTACATTGCTTAACGTCCCGACAGCAACAAGGCTTTCTCAGGACGTGCCTGCACTGCTTGTGAAAAAAAACCCAACTAAACAGAACATTGAATGTATGTCGCCAGCCGGTCAAATACATTAAATAAACCTAACACATGGGCCTAAATAAAGCTAAGACCATTTAGCAACACACATCCAATATCAAGAGCTACAGGCAGTGCAGACAGTAGGGAGAGTTTTAAAATGGCAAATACAGGTGAATGGACAAAGGGTAGACAGAAACACATGCCCCAGAATAGAGAGATAAACCCACCCTGTGGGGCTGACCAGGGTGACCCTGGGAACTAAAAAATACCTAACCCCACCCAAGTCCCCCAGGGCAGACCCGGGTGGGGCGCTGACAGAAGGGAGATTGGACGATTGTTATTAATATCTTCAAGATCTTTAGATTTAGGGATTGGGATTACCTTTGCTTCTTTAAGAATGATTGGAAATGTACTTTGCTTTATGCAGAGCTTGAAAATATATGTTAATGTTTCTACTGTATCCGGTAATGAGATTTTTAGTGTTTCATTATCAATACCATCAATGCCAGCAGACTTTTTGTTCGGCATGCTAGAAATATATCTGCCGACTTCCGCAACTGTAGTATCAGGGATGGTGAAAGTATTTGATATAGTTGTTTTTGTTTAAGTGTTCTCTAAGAGAATTCGGCACTTCATACGGTTTACTGTTATTTGCAGCTGACAATGCCAATATTTCGGCTGTCGTTAAGAAATGGTTATTTAATATATCAGCTGACATATGAGATGGGATTTCGGGTGCTGATTTTCCCTTCGTTATGACGTTCAGAGCTTTTCAAACAGATGCCGTGTCCTTTTTGTCTCGAATCATTTGTTGGAAAAAAAGACTTCTTAGACGCTCTAACTAAATATTTGACACGATTGCGTTGTTTTTTTTTTTTGTATTCTTCGTACTTTTGCTCTTTTTTCAGTTTGCCTCTAAATGACATGGCCTGCTGATATCCTCTGTTAACCACGGTGGTATGGTGGAATGTTTAACTCGTTTTTCACGTATTGGCGCATGTTTATTGAGGACACTGAGAAACAGGTCCATCCAGCACGACAAGGCACTGTCAAGAGATTGCTGATCATAAACCTCAGTAAACGGAGCATTTTGCAGGTCCCACAGAAATTCGTCTTTATTAAAGTGTTTAAATGAGCGATATTTTATAGTTTTATGTCTTTTAGTTTTTTGCTTGTCTAGTTTCATGGAGACGTTACAACATACTGGGTTATGATCGCTAACAGCTAAGGAGGGAACCTGCACATTTGATATTTTATCGTCATTTGTCACGTTGAGGATGTAGATGTGATTCTAGTGTTTTTTTTTAACTAATTGTTTTAAACCGAATAATGCTGTTGTTGATGCCCATGCAGCAGGGTGCCCTTTGGGCTTAAGTAGGTCAATGTTAAAGTCGCCCAGAAGAAAAATGTTATCTTTACTTTGATTAACTGTATCCTTCATTTCTACGAAGTCATCATACCAGTCCCAGTTGGCTGCTAGATTTTTATACATAAAGCCAACCAGGACTAAGGGGGGTTTAGATGTTTTCACCTCGACCCATAAACTTTCAACTTCGGCTGACTCTAAGTCCTGTCGTCGTTTAACGTTACTAATTATCGAATCATGTATATATACTGCTAATCCGGTGTGCTGGGGACTTGAGGTATCTCTGCGGAGTACTGAGAAGTTTGGGACTGAGATGGAGTTATCCCTGACAGTGCTTTTCAGCCTCGACTCGGATACACCAAAAACATGAAAATGTGTTGGCGTGTTCAAGAACACAGACAAATCTGGCACCTTATTAACTAAATGGTAAATGTTGAGGTGACCAATTCTAAACTTATTAGGTAGTTGTGGGGCATTTTTTACATTATATTTTGGCATGTTGGTAACAGAACAAACGTAGCAATAATATTAAAAAAAATAAAAAAATAATGTCAATGTATAAATGAATAAGAAAGCGACAAGAAAACGTAGGGAAAACAACAGCAACAACAATAAAGCAAAATTAAAATGTTTTTGACTCTCGTGGTCAGAGTGCTCTGCGATCGCAATGTTTATATTCAAACTGTACTCACGCGTTGCACAAAATCACACACAATCCTATAATAACGTAATCCACATGTGTCTATCCAAGAAGAAAACACAACAGTACTCCATAATAGTGCACAGTGTTTTCTCGTCACGGTTGGCTAAACTGCGGAGCTCCGCTGACTGTCGCTAATGGCGGTGCCAGTGTTGTCACTGGTTGTGATGGTGGTGGGATAGTCGGTGATACCACTCAGAAGTACCAGTACTGATGAGAGAGAGAGAGAGAGAGAGAGAGAGAGAGAGAGAGAGAGAGAGAGAGAGAGAGAGAGAGAGAGAGAGAGAGAGAGAGAGAGAGAGAGAGAGAGAGAGAGAGATGATATGGATATAGGCCGACAATTATTTGGATCAGATGTGTCTTTTGTTTTAGGTATAGGTACCACTTTAGATTTTTTGAAAGCCGCCGGAAAAAAATATTATTTTGAATACATAGGTTGTAAATATAGGTTAAGCTTTCCACAATGTATGGAAGAAAATGTCCGAGGATACCATCAATGTCAACTGACTTTTTGTTCTTGAGACTAGAGATAAATCTGCCCACTTCATGTACAGCGATGCAGGGGATATTAAAAGCATCGCCCGCGGACAGTCTTTGCTTACAAAAGTCAGTAAGTTACTGTTATGCGACATATTCCACCTGATCCAAACCTTTAGCATGTAGTAAAGATTTCGGGGCTAAAATGAAGTGTTCGTTAAATTCATCGGCCGTAAAGTTGGCAGTCGTATTTGCAGAACGATTTTTACTATTGTTAGTTAGTAAGTTTAAAACTATCCATATTGAAGACGGATTTCCGCCGCGTATGGTACTCTCTACCAGTGCTTTTTGTGCCTCCCGGATAAGGTATTTGACTCTGTTACGTAACCTTTTGAACTCAATAAAATCTTTGTCCCGCTTGGCTCGATTTCTGGATTCCATGGTTTGTTTAATCTCCTCCGTAATCCAGGAGGGGGACTCACGGCACCGGACTAGTTTCCTTTTTAAAGGTACATGCTTATTTAGCACTCCGAGGAACAGCTGAAGCCACAGTGAGAGTGCTACATCAGGGTCATTGTGATTGTAAACTTCATGGAACGGCAAAAAACTGAGGTCACGAAGGAAACTATCTCTATCTAGTTTTCTAAAACATCTATAAGTAATGTATAAATGTTGGGTTCGGCTCTGTTTAGAAACATAACATGACCATGTACAGGTGATGAGAAAGTGGTCACTGACAGCTAGTGAAGGGACAACAGTTTCAATGATAGCTTGAGGGTTGTTAGTATAGATGTGGTCAATCATAGTACATGAAGACTGGGTTACTCTGGTTGCAGTGGTAATCATCTGTTTAAGTCCAAACAGCATTGTTGTACATAGTCACATCGAATGGGGTTTTGAGGTGTCAATGTTAAAATAACCGAGAATGAGTATATCCCTGCCTGTGTCATTAACTTTATCCATCACCTGTACAAAGTCGTCATTCCACTCGGCAGTGGATGCGGGATTCCTATACACAAAGCCAAATAGCATTGGCGACGTGTTGGGAGGCTTGACTTCCAACCACACGCATTCGACCTCTTTGTCTCAAGATCAAGACGTCTGCGTACCCTGTGCTGAACAGTCTCTCTCTTGGCTTGACTTAGCGAACGAAGATTCTATAGGGGTTGTCCACGACGTCTGCAGGCATGCTCGTGACTGCGGAGGACAATACGGGACAGGCAGGCTCGAACGAAGTGGCTAAAGAGGGAGGTCTGGCCACGGTTCTGAGTTGCGGCATATCTGTTTTTTCTCCTGAGCCGCTAGTATTTAAGGCTAACTCTGCGAGAGTCCTCAAAGGAGACATCTGCCTTGTAAATGTTGGAGCGCCAGGTGTCACGGTCCGCAGCAAGTGAAGACCACTGGCGGTGGTCAATTTGGCAGGCACTAATAGACTTCTTGAGACAGTCTTTGTATCTCTTCTTTGGTGCCCCTCTGTCTCTGTGTCCAGTGGCGAGCTCGCCGAGCAGGGAGATCTTGGGTAGGCGATGATCCTCCATCCTGGAGACGTGCCCAGCCCAGCGGAGCTGTGTCCGCAGCAGCAAAGCCTCGATGATCACAGTTTCTGCCTGTTCAAGGACCTCAACGTTTGTGACATAGTCACTCCAGTGAATGCCAAGGATTGTACGCAGGCAGCGCTGGTGGAAGCGTTCGAGGAGTCGTAGTTGGCTGCGGTAGAGGGCCCAGGACTCAGAACCATACAGCAGGGTGGTGAGGACGACAGCTCTGTACACGCTGATCTTGGTGCCTGTTTCCAGCTGTTGATTGTGCCACACCCGCTTGTATAGACGTCCGAAAGCGCTGTTTGCTTTTGCCAGCCTGTTGTCCAGCTCCTTGTCCAGCTTGGCGTTTGACGTGTTGATGCTGCCAAGGTAGGTAAACTGTTGCTCTGACTTCAGTTCAGACTCGCTGATGGTGATGTGGGGAGGACGATGCTCTACATTGGATGCCGGTTGATGGAGGACCTTTGTCTGTTTCAGACAAAGAGCTTGGCAGCGTCTGCGAAGCAGGATGTGATGCGCTGCAGGGCTCTCTCTGTAAGTGCAACAAGGGCAGCGTCATCAGCAAAGAGCAGCTCACGAATCAGTTGGTCGAGGGTTTTGGTGTGGGCCTGCAGTCGTCTGTGGTTGAACAGGCTGCCATCGAGACGATACCTAATGTACACTGCGTCGTCATCGTCGAGGTCCACTGTGGCCTGCTTCAACATCATGCTCAAAAAGATGGTGAAGAGGGCCGGTGCCATCACACAGCCCTGCTTTATACCGTTGAGAATGGGGAATGGTTTAGAGAGGTCATTGTTGAGTCTGACCTGGCCTTGCTGGTCCTCGTGTAGCTGGACGATCATGCTGAGGAACTTTGGGGGACAGCCAAGTCGCTCCAGGATCTGCCACATGCCTTGCCTGCTCACAGTGTCGAACGCTTTTGTTAGGTCGACAAACGCTATGTACAGCCCTTTGTTCTGATCGCGGCACTTCTCCTGAAGCTGTCTCAGCACAAAGGCCATGTCGGCGGTGCTCCTGTTGGCTCTGAAGCCACACTTGCCCTCTGGGAGGTGGTCTTCAGCGATGGCAGGTACAAGCCGATTCAGGAGCAGCCTTGCGAGAATGTTCCCGGCAATGGACAGCAGGGTAATTCCACGTAAGTTGGAGCAGGCAGACTTCTCTCCTTTTATTCTTGTACAGGGTGATGACGACTGCATCGTGAAGATCCTTTGGTAGTGTTCCTTCCTCCCAGCAGCAGAGAAAGAGGTCATGGAGCTTGTTATACAGTGCTGGGCCTCTATGTTTCCAGATCTCTGGTGGGATTCCGTCAAAGCCTGCAGCTTTGCCACTCTTGCGCTGGTGGATGGCTGTAAGGGTCTCTTCAGCAGTGAGCGGTTCGTCCAATTCAACCTTTACTGGGAGGTGTGGGATTTGGAGGATGACTGCTTGTTGGACAGTGCGTTCGGCGCTGAAGAGGTCCTGAAAATATTCGGACCAGCGGTTCAAGATGGAGTTATTATCTGTGAGGAGTGCCTGTCTATCAGTGCTTTGCAGGGGACTTTGTATCAGGTGTATGTGGCCATACACTGCTCTCAGTGCTTCGTAGAAACCCCTGTAGTCACCGTTGTCAGCGCAAAGCTGGGTCCTCTGTGCGAGTCTGGTCCACCACACGTTCTGGAGATCTCTGAGCTTGCGCTGGAGACTGCTGCAGACGAGGCGGAAGGCAGACTTCTTCACATGGCAGGAAGGCTGGGAGCCTGAGTTTGCAGCGGACAAGGCGGTGGTCAGTGTGCCAGTGTTTGGAGCGAGGATGCATCCAGGTGGTCTTTCGAATGTCCTTTTGCTGGAAAGTAGTGTTGGTGATGACAAGCTGCTGCTCTGCACAGAACTACAACATTAGGCGGCCATTGTCATTGCAGTTCCCGACGCCATGCTTGCCGAGGACTCCTTTCCAGGCTTCAGAGTCCTTGCCCACTCTGGCGTTGAAGTCGCCAAGGATGATGACTTTGTCGTCTGCAGGGGTCTCTGTATGAAGCTGCGCAGGTCAGTGTAGAACTTGTCCTTTTCTGCAGGCTCTGCCAGGAGGGTTGGGGAGTACACACTGAGAAGGGTGACGTGTTTGTTGTTGTCTCAGTGGGAGGCGCATGGACATGATGCGGTCGGAGTGACCCGTTGGTAGGTTTTCCAGCTTAGTCGCAATGGAGATCTTGACCATGAAGCCCACGCCTGAGAGCCGTCTTTCTGATGCAGACTTGCCTGACCAGTAGAGGGTGTAGCCAGCGCCAAGTTATTGGAGACTGCCTTCGTCCGGGAGGCGTACTTCGCCGAGCGCAACGATGTCGATGTTTAACCTCCGCAATTCATGGGCAATGAGGGCGGAGCGACGTTCAGGGCATCCGCTGTCTGCTTTGTCGAGCATGATTCGGATGTTCCAGCATGCTACGTTGAGTCCGGTCGTGGTCGTCATGAGAGTGGATCCGTTGTTTTTACTTGTTTTCTCTGGCTCAAAAACCTTCCCCGGAGACACGGGTTCTTTGAAGTCATGGTTTTCCTCCCTTAGCCTTTCCGCAGCCAAGCGGCCAGGCCTGCAAGGCAGCAGAACAAATGTTGATTAATTTCCGAGGTTCTCTCCTCTAGATCCGCCGTGTTTAGCCTGGGGTCTCGTGCTGCCCTCGGAGAGGATGTGGCCAGGGACCACGCACGGGGGTTCTTGGTATAGAGGGATGCTATGCTAGTCGGAGGGATTACACACGAGTGTGCCTCGCGAAGGCCAAGAGACCCTAGACTAGTGTGATCCCGGGGGAGGCGCTGTAAGAGTTCACCACTACCCGCACCACCAACGCAACTCGTCCCCTGGGGCCCCCACCCTTTGAGTCAGGCAGCGACCCCTTGACCCCATTGGTGGTGTGCACATAAACTGCTAGCCCAGTATGTCCAGGAGAAGTTGCATCACGTCGAATAAGAGAAAAACTGGGAATACTGACACATGCGTCAGTGATTCGAGAGTCCAGACGAGATTCAGTGAGACCAAACAGGTGGAAATGTGACGGCTGGTTCAGAAACAGGAGACATCATGTACTTTCGGATATAAATGATACACATTTAAATGTCCGACTTTCAGTCCTTGAGTGGCTGAGCCAGTGGATCACTCGCCATATTGTTCGTTGTATATAGACACTAGTGTACACACGACGATAAAAGACCTTTTTATAAAGTCAATAATCAATAGTTATCCTTTCTCTTATAAGTCTGTAGGACTGATCTTTGTACAGAAGAAGAAAAACAATTTAGATAACTAAGAGTTCGCAAAAAAACTTTCACTATACAGTCACACTCCGGCCTCAAATGAGTACATTCAAGTTATAACCGGCGCTCTTCAGTCCACACATAACTAAAAAACAAAATTTACTAGTTTCACATTCCAAAGTACAGATTCACCGTCAGGCACAGTGGATATGACAATGAAACAAATCCGTGTGTTCCTTTTCACGCAGCTTCTCAAAATAGCCGCTTAATGTCACACTTTGTCTAGAAACATTTCTAGCTCAGTCAGAAAGCTGCTCATTTGCAAATACATAGTCATATCACAGACGACGTCTGCGTCAGAAGCAAAATGAGATTATCGTAGCCAAAATGCTCGGCACGGTAATTTCAGTCCAGATATCTGTCTATCACAACAAAATCAGCACCAATCGGCTAAATATGGCAGTAGAATCCAAATAGATAACAACAATCCTCACACTTTGTGTCCTGTTAAACTAGTTGACATGTCACTATGAATACATATTAATGACAACACCACTCAGTACCCAGCTGTCCCTGGCATAATCCAATCACTAGATGACTTGGGACCGCAAGCCGCCTGAGTGGTACGGGACCAGCCACTGCGGATAAGATACTGGGTACGGTGAAAATGTCGGGTGGAATGCAGGTAACGGTGGCACGGGTAGTCCGTGTGGCGTGACCTGCAGCCGGCAGAAGGGCGTACGTAGCTGCCGGGAAAACACGAAGCGAAGGGGTCCGGTCCAGCTTCCACACGGTGGTAAAGGAGCGGCTAGGAGAAAGGTCAGTTGGAGGCAAAAACAGCACCCGACCCGCCCTGTTTGGCACCTGTGATTTCATTGGCAGGCGGCGCACTCTGTTCATCGTAAGACTGGATGCCAACAGCTTCAGTAGCTTGACGTCCACCAGAGGCTGAGGGATCAATGTGATGTGTATTGTTACTGTTTTTGGGAGGTGAGAACAGAGTATTGTGGGCTCACTTCCAACGGCGGACAGGAAAAGTCTCTGAGGGTTTGCGAATAGTGCCGTCTGAATTTTGAGTGGGATGGTCAGGTCCTGGTCTCCGGCCCTCAGCAGAATTAACTACCTGAGTACGATCACTGTCCGAGCATAACATGTCAAAGCACATGTGCTCAGTACTTGGCGGGTGGCGCGCTGGCCGCGAGGCTGTTGTGTGTCAGATTCCCTGTGGTATCTGGCCTGAAGGAGAAACTGTTTGACCAGACGGAGCAGGACACCAGCACCACGCTCATTGACATGAAGTCTGTCGTTATTGAACAGTGATGTAACCACTGCGCCTGCTGGCATGTAAAAGCCAGTCTCTTGGAGAAAGTGCACCTTCTCTTGGCGGCAGAGTTTTGCCAGACGTTCATTAATGGTGCACACTTTCTGCAGGGGGCACCGGCCTTGCGGAAGGACGGAGGTTATGGCGACAGATGCAGACGGGAAGGTACGGCGGACTGCTAGTGTCAGACTCCTGTAGTCACTCAGGATGACGTCAATGTCATGGCCTGAGGCGCAGTCATTTGTACCAGCGTGGACCACTACATGTCCAATGTCTCAGAGAGATATATATATATATATATATATATATATATATATATATATATATATATATATATATATATATATATATATATATATATATATATATATATATATATATAGAGAGAGAGAGAGAGAGAGAGAGAGAGAGAGAGAGAGAGAGAGAGAGACAGAGACAGAGACAGACAGACAGACAGACAGAGACAGAGACAGAGAGAGAGAGAGACGGGGTCGTGAGGGGAGGGGAGGGGGAAGGGGGAGGAAGAAGTGCAAGAAAGGTAAGGGATAAAGCTTAAAAGGAGAAAGAGGGAGAGAGAGAGAGAGAGAGAGAGAGAGAGAGAGAGAGAGAGAGAGAGAGAGAGAGAGAGAGAGAGAGCAGAATCGGGGGAGGGGGAGGCCCGAAGAAGGAGAGAGAGAGAGAGAGAGAGAGAGAGAGAGAGAGAGAGAGAGAGAGAGAGAGAGAGAGAGAGATAGAGAGAGAGAGAGAGAGAGAGAGAGAGAACAATGAACAATAAAAACAATGAACAATGAACTTTTATTTTACAACGGTAGAAGTATTTGGTTACAAGACCAATTTTCAAACTTGCCGTTGCTACAAACTACTTATCAACATTTTCATAAACAAAACAATGGTCTAATACATAACTAGGTCAGACACATACACACGCACGCATGTTCACTCGCAAACACACACACACACTCCTCTAAGGAATTGGTCAGAGTGACAATATATAACTTATATATGGTACATACTGTCACAGCTGACAACAGAGAGAGAGAGAGAGAGAGAGAGAGAGAGAGAGAGAGAGAGAGAGAGAGAGAGAGAGAGAGAGAGAGAGAAAGGGAAGAAAAAGGACAAAGGGGGAGGGGGGGGGGGTGAAGAGAGACAACCAGCCAGAGCCCTCATCCCTACCCAACAAGCACCCACCAGCCCACGGAAAAATGCACAGGCACGCAACAAGGCGACCACATACATCCCCAAGGGATACACACGATCGCCCCGCCCCACACCCGCGCGGGCCGGCGACTGGGAGCCCGACAGGCAAGGGTAAGGGATCCAACCGATCGTATGGCCGGCGCTGAGAAAGTCCCCATGGGATGTGTACATTTCAACCAGCGTCAGCCGCACCTAATTGGTGAGTAGTCAAACAAGAAGCGACACAGTAACGTAAAGGTTCAGTGGGGAGATAAGATTGACACAGGCAAGGTTAAAAAAGAAATGTTAATCTTTCATATTCATCCCAAGTGGCCCCACAGTGCCCAGTTTATTAATCAGAAAGTTTTCTCGGTCTTTCCTGGCCCAGACATTACTGGCTTGCATGAGCCAGAGGCCTTTAACCCGAATGTCCGAGACGGAGTGGTCGGCCTGATTGAAATGTCGTCCGACCGGTCTGTTGTATTGGTACTTGACCGACTGAAGATGTTCTTTGAAACGGTCGTTGATGGTTCTTTCCGTCTCGCCAACATAGAGTAGATCGCATTTCACATTTGTGTTGTCCCCATCTTTTCTAAGCGTGTTTCTTTATAGTTCGGTTCTTCTTTGCATTTTACACGCTTAGCAGTCACCTTTTTGGTCTGGATTGCATTTTTTTTTTAATTTGAAGATTTCCTCCCTAAAAGAATTATCTTTTTTACGTTATTTACTCGATTTTCTTTTATTAACCCATTTTTGCCGGACTTCTTTTTTTAGGTTGGAAGGGGGGGGGGGGGGGGCAAATTTTTAGATTATTTTTAGAGCCAAAATAATTTTAGAAGCTT
The DNA here is from genome assembly GCA_036245525.1 of Semisulcospira habei. NCBI lineage: Eukaryota > Metazoa > Mollusca > Gastropoda > Semisulcospiridae > Semisulcospira > Semisulcospira habei. The sequence continues at coordinate 2,130,182 of BTPG01000002.1, read as the reverse complement.
TGGAACTAGTTATTTGTCGTTTTTTTTGGTTTTCGGATGTGGCAGATAAGATAAGATAAGATAGTTTATTGCCATATGTTTCCATGTATAAAACAATAAAAGAATTTGAATTTGTCTTGATGTCAGTTACTAAGACTAAACACACACACACACACACACACACACACACACACACACACACACACACACACAAACACACACACACACACACAGTAACATCTGATTCAGTTAAAAGCTGACTGTACACATTCGTTCTCACTCGCCACTCGCGCTCTCTCCAATTAGTCCGGTTGATCAGAGAGAGCGTGAACAGCCAGCGGGAAAAAGCTGTTGCGGAATCTGCTGGTCCTGGTACTGATGGTCCTGTACCTGCGCCCTGATGGTAAAATTTGGAAAAGCTCATTGCCGGGGTGGGTGGAATCACTGGAGATAAGACTTGCTCTACGATAGAGACGCTGCTGGTACAGTGAGTCCAGGGTAGGAAGATCTCTGCATATGATTTTTGAAGCGGTATTGACCACCATACTCAGTCTCATTTTCTATTTGGCTGTGATGGAACTATACCAAACCGTGATCGAAAAGTTGAGCACGCTCTCAATCATAGCTCGGTAGAATTGCATCAGCATGTGGGCACCGAGACCGAAACTTTTCAGAAGTCGCAGGAAGAACAAGCACTGCTGTGCATTTTGGACGATGAGGCGAGTGTTTTCCTCCCACTTCAGGTCACATGACAGGGTAGTGCCAAGAAACTTAAAGTTCTGGACTGTTTCAATGATTTTACTATTGATTACAAGAGAGGGAGGGGGAGGGGACTGTTTCTTTCTAAAGTCCACAATCATTTCTTGTGTTTTGCCAGAGTTCAGTTTAAGGTTGTTATTACACCAACTAATTAGAGTCTCAACCTGACTACGGTAAGCGGACTCGTCTGAGTTTGTAATGCACCCTTCCACTGTGGTGTCATCTGCATATTTCAGAATTTTAGTACTGGCATGGCATGAAGCACAGTCATAAGTAAACAGGGAGTAGAGCATATGGGAGAGCACGCACCCCTAAAGCGTGTCGTGGATAAAGTGAGGGTGGATGACACATTTCCACCAATTTTAACGACCTGTGGTCTCACCAACAGGAATAATAATAATAATAATAATAATAATAATAATAATAATAATAATAATAATAATAATAATAATAATAATAATAATAATACTGTTTATTGCCATTTGCCATTTGCCTTAAGACATAAAGCATAGGAATGTGTACTGGTGTCGTTACAATTACAAACATCTCAGTTGACTCTATCACACAATTCAATGCTCTACACACACTGTCAAAACTTTAAAACTGAACAACTAATCTCACAACCCAATGCGTACCCATTCACACACCCACGCTCATTTCCCACACACACTGACACAACACACACGCCTATTAATCTAAAAGTCTAAATTAATTAAAGGTATATCGTTTAAAATGAAAACAGAATATTATAGAGTACAACAAACCAAGGGGAATTACTCAGCGCTGGACAACAGTTAGATCCCCTGCCCCCGCCTATCAGACACCCAATCGCCAGCCCACAGAGAAATACGCAGGTATAGAATAAGACGATCATTTGCATCTTCAAATAAGATGCATCAGGTCTCTTATATAACCCATGTCTTTCTCCGGAACTTAGGAAGTAGGCAGGGGAAACATACATACACAAACACGAAGGTGCATTACTATATGTGGTCGGGTAAATACCCTGTATTCCCACAGTAGATGCACAGAACATTACACAACAATGTAACGATACAAATTTGCCTCGAGTTATACTGAGATACGCACAAACCAGATAGGTGAGGCTAGCGCTGGCAGAATTGTACAACAAACCAAGGGGAATTACTCAGCGCTGGACAACAGTTAGATCCCCTGCCCCCGCCTATCAGGCACCCAATCGCCAGCCCACAGAGAAATACGCAGGTATAGAATAAGACGATCATTTGCATCTTCAAATAAGATGCATCAGGTCTCTTATATAACCCATGTCTTTCTCCGGAACTTAGGAAGTAGGCAGGGGAAAACATACATACACAAACACGAAGGTGCATTACTATATGTGGTAAATACCCTGTATTCCCACAGTAGATGCACAGAACATTACACAACAATGTAACGATACAAATTTGCCTCGAGTTATACTGAGATACTCACAAACCAGATAGGTGAGGCTAGCGCTGGCAGAATTGTACAACAAACCAATGGGAATTACTCAGCGCTGGACAACAGTTAGATCCCCTGCCCCCGCCTATCAGGCACCCAATCGCCAGCCCACAGAGAAATACGCAGGTATAGAATAAGACGATCATTTGCATCTTCAAATAAGATGCATCAGGTCTCTTATATAACCCATGTCTTTCTCCGGAACTTAGGAAGTAGGCAGGGGAAACATACATACACAAACACGAAGGTGCATTACTATATGTGGTCGGGTAAATACCCTGTATTCCCAAAGTAGATGCACAGAACATTACACAACAATGTAACGATACAACTTTGCCTCGAGTTATACTGAGATACTCACAAACCAGATAGGTGAGGCTAGCGCTGGCAGAATTGTACAACAAACCAAGGGGAATTACTCACAAACCAGATAGGTGAGGCTAGCAAACAAACCAGATAGGTGAGGCTAACAAACCAAGGGGAATTACTCACAAACCAGATAGGTGAGGCTAGCGCTGGCAGAATTGTACAACAAACCAAGGGGAATTACTCAGCGCTGGACAACAGTTAGATCCCCTGCCCCCGCCTATCAGGCACCCAATCGCCAGCCCACAGAGAAATACGCAGGTATAGAATAAGACGATCATTTGCATCTTCAAATAAGATGCATCAGGTCTCTTATATAACCCATGTCTTTCTCCGGAACATAGGAAGTAGGCAAGGGAAACATACATACACAAACACGAAGGTGCATTACTATATGTGGTCGGGTAAATACCCTGTATTCCCACAGTAGATGCACAGAACATTACACAACAATGTAACGATACAAATTTGCCTCGAGTTATACTGAGATACTCACAAACCAGATAGGTGAGGCTAGCGCTGGCAGAATTGTACAACAAACCAAGGGGACCACATATAGTAATGCACCTTCGTGTTTGTGTATGTATGTTTCCCCTGCCTACTTCCCAAGTTCCGGAGAAAGACATGGGTTATATAAGAGACCTGATGCATCTTATTTGAAGATGCAAATGATAGTCTTATTCTATACCTGCGTATTTCTCTGTGGGCTGGCGATTGGGTGCCTGATAGGCGGGGGCAGGGGATCTAACTGTTGTCCAGCGCTGAGTAATTCCCCTTGGTTTGTTGTACAATTCTGCCAGCGCTAGCCTCACCTATCTGGTTTGTGAGTATCTCAGTATAACTCGAGGCAAATTTGTATCGTTACATTGTTGTGTAATGTTCTGTGCATCTACTGTGGGAATACAGGGTATTTACACGACCACATATAGTAATGCACCTTCGTGTTTGTGTATGTATGTTTCCCCTGCCTACTTCCTAAGTTCCGGAGAAAGACATGGGTTATATAAGAGACCTGATGCATCTTATTTGAAGATGCAAATGATCGTCTTATTCTATACCTGCGTATTTCTCTGTGGGCTGGCGATTGGGTGCCTGATAGGCGGGGGCAGGGGATCTAACTGTTGTCCAGCGCTGAGTAATTCCCCTTGGTTTGTTGTACAATTCTGCCAGCGCTAGCCTCACCTATCTGGTTTGTGAGTATCATAGAGTACCGTCGGGGGCGCGCCCTGCCGGGGAGGAGACTCATGGAGTCAACTCGACCAAAAGCGCCACCAACAACCAAGGGGATAGCACAAGGAATGGGCGAGGGCGAGGTGCTCTGTAGGCCGGCCACACAATACCATACACATACGCACACTCACTCAGTCATTCACGAAAACATCAGTCCTCGGCAATGAAACTATGATCGGCCCACAGAGCACATCATCACACGCTTATAGCACTCGAAATCTGAAATCGAGGGTCCAGAGGTACAAGGCCTTTGGAACTCCGATTTGCTGGATCTTCTGGTACAATTTGGATGCAATCATGGTGTTAAAAGCAGAACTGTAATCAACAAATAAAATTCTGGCATAGGTGTTTGGGATTTCAAGTTGTTGTAAAACATAAAACAGGAACAGAAAAAATGCGTCCTCATATGGGGACGCTAGAAATGAGAGGGTACAGGTTTATAAGCAACACAAAAAGAGAAATACCAGCCAAGAAACCAGTGTAAATCGTCTTTTGTTGACTCTGAACACACTTTACAGCTAGAAAAAAAGTGGAAAATGATGTATTGTGCACATTCTGCGTATATTGGAGCAATACTAACGCAAAAGTAGTTACTTGCAGTACATATGTAGCTATGAAATATCATAACGTAATAAAGTTTATAACAAAAAGAAGAAAGGACTAGCCCTTAAAGCTCACATGATGACTACTAATAAATAAGTAATGTGACCTTTGAGACCTTGACCATTTCGACTGGCAATGCAGTGTTCAAATATACTACCATAACTAAAACTAAAAAGTTGGCATTTGTACCAATGAAATACATCATCTGTAAATACGTGCATTTTTTCACACATTTGTCAACCTCCCGTGACATTTGACGTTTGCAACGGTTCGAACAAATTAGTATGCATAAAAAGGTCATATTCTCAGATACCAGTATACTAAATTTGACTGAGAATATTTTAAACAATTCTATCAAAAACAGGCACTCTTCACATATTTCCTCACCTCAGATGACCCTTGATCAGGTATTGTCAAAATTAATATGCTTGGAAGGTCCTACCTTCAGGTATCTGTGTACCACGTCTGGGTGTTAAGTTGAAGATAGTATAGATTTTAGGGGTCAAATGTGACTATGTCAAATATGGCTATTTCGTGACCCTTGTGACATTGAGCTTTTCGAGAGGTCGCTTATGTTAGTATGATTAGAAAGGCCTTGCCACAAAGTATCCTTGGGCCATATTTGAAAGCTGTGGGTTGCAAATAGTACCCACGAAATTCCAACATAAAAGATTACCATGGAGGATAATAGATAGAAGACCTTTGGCCTAGTACATGGTTAGGTAGTTAGTTATTTTGGGTTTAACGCCGAGCAGGCGACTAAGGCCATCTCACGGCGTGATGGGTAAAAATCTGGTTAGCCACACGAAAAGCAAGGTCTTAAGACAAGATGTGAATAAATCTTAAAAATATGCCAGGCTAAAATGTCGCAGGAGTCTTTAAAATAAATGTCTATAGACTCTCAAAAAAAGGGCAAAATAAAGAAATTCACAGTCTATGAATGCTGAGATATAATAAAAATATTGCATTCTCTCAAAACAATTGAAGATTTTGTCCGGGGGAACATCCTGTAACAAAACCTTCAAGGAGTCTGCTGTGAAGTGTTTATATCTCGTGTCAATTAGATCAGCACAATACAGCAAAAAGTGTCGAACAGAAAACTGCTCATCACAGGCAAAACACCACGGACGCTCATCCTGTTTAATCAAGTAAGAGTGCGTAACATACGTGTGCCGGATGTGGAGCCGAGTAAGGACAGTCTCCTCACGGTGGATGCCGCAGCGGAAAGGTAGACTGTCGGACACAGTAGGAAGAGCTTCATGCAGCTTGTTCCCTTCCTCTTTGTCCCACTCGGACTGCCACTCGCGGGCTATGTACGCACTAATCACAGGGTTAAAATCACTATAAACAGTCTGTGTGTCAGGGACAGGGTCACTGCGGGCACTGTTGGCAGCAGAATCTGCGATTCGGTTGCCTTCGATGCCGACATGGCCCGGGACCCAAATAAAAATTATGTGATAATGCTCCTTCATCAAGTCCGCGTAGAGCTCTCTAATCTGCACTAGCAGTGGGGGGTATGTTCCCGCGCCCTGAAGGGCCTGCAGGGCAGAAAGAGAGTCAGACAGAATCAGGAAGTTCCTTTCTCTAGACTGATAGGCATACCTGAGTGCCAGCAGAATTGCCTGCAGTTCTGCACTAAATACAGAGGAATGGTTAATGAGGCGGAGCTTAAATGGGCGTCGAGGATGGCGAGAGGACACTACAGCCGCAGCCACTCTCCCATCCTCAGACTTGGACCCATCCGTATAAAGACGGCAATTGCCAGGAAACATTGAAAGGAGTTCGTCTAGGCTCTGTTGGTATATGGCTGGTGGAGTACAATCCTTCTTGTGGGCGGTCAAGTCCAGCAAGATGTCAGGAACTGGCAGTAGCCAGGGTGGAGTGATGTGCTGCAGAGATTCCGAAACTTTGTCCAGGTCCACCCCGGCCGCTTGCAGATGAGGTCGGACACGGAATGAAAGTGGACGGACAGCTCCCGAATGGGCATCGTAAATCTCTGCAAACGACGGGTTAAAAACACAATCATAGGCAGGATTGTCTGGATGGGCCTTCAGCTTCAGAACGTAGCTGAGCATGAGGCGGATGCGGCGGAGCCTGAGAGAAGGCTCCCCTGCCTCGGTATACAGACTAGGAACTAGGGATGTCCTTAAGGCTCCAGACACATTCGCAGATCTTGATGGTGAATTGTGTTCAGACCCTGTAGAACAGACTTGGAAGCCGACCCATATACCACAGAGCCGTAATCTAATTTGGACCGAACAAGGGCCCGGTACAGTCGAACTAAACAATGCGGTGTGCACCCAAGTCAGTACGACCAACGACACTAAGAATGTCGAGGGCTATCCGACAAGAGGTTCTAAGGTAGTTAGCATGGTTGCAGAAGGTCAATCTTTTGTCAAAGATGACCCCCAAAAACTTTGCCTTTTTGGCCACCTTAATTGGCACTCCAGCAATGCTCAGGCTAGGGTCTGGACAAAAATTCGTCTGGTTAGTAAAATGCACACAGACTGTTTTGGAGGGCGAGAACTTGAATCCGTTGAGAGACACCCACCCCTGAATGCGATCAAAGCACAGCTGCAAGCGCCTCTCAACAGTTCTACCTCAATCGCCGCACGTGCCGTTTGTGGGCGTGGTCTAGAAGTCGACTCATGATGTGAAACCTGTCAACACATCTTGATAACTCGGCCCGCTAACTCGCACTGTTAATGTTTCCGCGGTGCTTGCCTGGCATCTAGTCACAGTCAAGCCGGCCCCGTTTCAATTAAACTCAGTTTGACAAACATCAGCATGAATGACACCAGTAAGAGGTATAGATTCTCATGAGCCCTCAAGCAGAGGGGATAATGAGTATCTATGCCCCTTGCAGATGTGGATTGGTTTCTTGCACAGAGTACAGTCGTTACTTAGTCCGCGTCCACGTCCTCAGTTTGAGGAGCGATGTCAGTTACAAACACACAAAAAGCAAGCTAAAGGCATAGACGTTTTATAAATAGCCTTTTGTGGCGAGGACATATGAAGATCTGTACCTCTTGCAGATTTCATAGACTCACTCTTGCAACTTGACAATCCTTACTTCAGCCGACGGTTATTTTTTACCAGATACATGTGACTTTCTAGAGAGTAACAAAGGTTTGGATATACACGCAACCCACAAAAAAACCCCGCTATCTTCGAAACCTATGTCCGAAGTGCAACATGCTGCATGCTGTAAAAGAAAAAGAGTGCCACACCACTTGGTTTTAACTGTCATGGCTGAACAAAGTTTCGGAACTTGATTAATTATTTATTACTGTAACATTTAATTAAATCAGTTGCACTGACAAGATATGTTGTGATGTGCGATCACTGCCAGTGCCAATTATGCAGTCTCAGTGATCACTGATAACTTACAGAGCAGAAATACAGAAGGTTGGGCTTTTCCCTCTGATAAAAAAATAATAATAATGAAAGAAACCACTAATGATCCGTAGCTATGTCCAACGTGCCTAGAGAATAAATGTGTGATTTCATTTGTCGCTGAGTACCTACAGTGTCATAAATTGTGAAAATATCTGTAAAAGAAAGTAAAGGTGCACCTCAGTAACTGAAGGTCCATGACTTTAATTTTTAAAAAGACAGCAATAAATAACCGTCGGACTTCCTCTTTGGGAAACAATATCAAAAAGTTAAATGACAAGTCTCAGTCCTCAGTTCTTGCACAAGAAACCAATCTTTCGTAGTCCGCAATGGTATGTTACCGGGAATTTACGAGGAAAGGCATATAATATGTCAGTAAATATTCACCCCCATTTAATATCACCATTGTACAAGTTTACGCTCCAACAACAAGCTATGATGATGAGGAAATAGAAGACTTATATGACCAACTGCAGGAAGTCTTGGACTAGACCCCCAAGACAGACATTCTTGTGGCGCAGAGAGACTGGAATGCCAAAATAGGAGAGGATGCTACTGCAATGCAGAGACCAAACACAGAGGCTTAAGGCTCCTGAAATTTGCCAGCGCAAATGATCTGAAGCTGATGAACACGTTTGGCCCACACAAAGCAGCACCATAACCAAATTGCGGACTACATCATGGTAAAGATTCGCTTCCAAACCAGTGTGAACATTGCCAAGACAAGAAGCCGTTTTCAAGGAGCAGACATTAGAAGCGACCATTACTTAGTGATGATGACCTTCCGACTCCGCCTGAAGAAAGTCAACAAGCAGAGTCCCACCAGAATCAAGTTCGACCTCGAGAAGCTAAAAGACCCAGAGGTAGCGGAAGCCTTCCAGGCAAAGATAGGAGGAAAATTCGCGCCACTGTTACTTCTAGGTGCAGAAGACACGGATGTGGACACACTGATCAACACATTTAACACTGCTGTAACACAAACAACTAGTGAGATCCTTGGCAAACACCGACAAGCAAAGAAACCTTGGCTTACAGCTGACATCCTTGATCTGTGTGACAAGCGTCGAGAATTAAAGCAAAAGAAGTCAGAGGTAGAACTAGAAGGAGCTAAACAATACAGGGAAATTAACCAGGATATTTTGGGGCGGTCCGTGGCGCAGTGGTTAAGGCGCCTGCCACCAATGCCAACGGTGCGCGGTTCGATACCGGGTTCCGGCATTGGACTTTTCTCCTCTGGTAAGTGTCACCGTTAATTCGGGCGGACCGTCGGGGGTTCTTTCTCCGGGTACTTCGGTTCTTCCACCCCCCCCCCCCCCCCACTTTGGTACCGGTCTCAGGCCACTTTACAAATTTCAAATACAAGCGATAAAAAATTCTCTGTAACTTCAGTAGCTGACTGGCCCTTCGTTTGTCTTGTACTGTGTTTGTCTTAAATGGCGTAAATCCGTGTCTGTTTCGTGAGTGTGTGTGTTGGGTTTTAGGCGCGGCGCTTTGAGTCGATTTCCCCAAAATTGAGAAAAAGCGCCTATATAATAACGGTATTATTATTATTATTATTTATTATTAAAAAAAACACGAAAAAGGCAAAGAAGAGGTGGATTGAAGACCAGTGTAAACATATAGAAGAAAAACTGAACAAAAATAATACCCAAAAAGCATACCAGCTGGTGAAAGCCCTGACCAGTGCAAAACAAGGACGCTACTCTATCATTTAAGATAGCGAAAGTAAATGTCTTACGGAAGACCAAGCTCATTCTGAAGAGATGGACAGAGTACTGCTCACATTTGTACAACCACCGAACTACAGGGGACCCAGGAATACTTGTCACCCCACCAGTGACCAACAGTGACAACTATCCCATCCTCCAAGAAGAAGTAGAGGCTGCCGTGAAGTCGCTGAAAAAAAGGAAGGCAGCAGGAGCAGACAACATCCCTGCAGAACTAGTCCAAGAAGAAGGAGAAGACATGATAAGCGCCTTACTAACTATCTGCAATAAGATCTGGCAGTCAGGGGAATGGCCCACACCATGGACCCAATCACTTATAATAACTCCCGAAAAAAAAGGAAACTTAAAGCAATGCCAGAATTATCACACGACGGTCTTATATGCCACCCAAGCAAATTCATGTTAAAGATCCTTCTGAAAAGGCTGAAGCCATAGGCAGAGGAAATCATAGCTGAGGAACAGGCAGGCTTCAGACCATCGCGCAGCACAACTGAGCAGATCTTCAACCTGAGAGTTATATGTGAGAGGTACCTCCAGCACCAGCAAGACCTTTATCATGTGTTTGTTGAGTTTAAGAAGGCGTTTGACAGGGTGTGACATACAGCCCTTTGGTCCACCATGAAGCTGTACAACATCAATGCCAACCTGATCAAATAGAAAACCTATACAACAAGGCCACTAGCGCAGTCTGCTTCAACGGCAAAATAGAAAATTGGTTTAGGACAACAGTCGGAGTCAGACAAGGCTGCACGGAATGGAGGGAGTTGGTTGCCAAGTCATCAGTGGTGCCCCAACGGTCGGCAAGACTACGGGATAGATAGATAGAAATATTCATCGTGTTCTGTTCTCAAATGCTTTATTAAGTCGCACAGGGAAAGGAAATAAGAACTAAAGTAACAAGTCGACTGACGTTTCAGTCATGTCCAAAATAAAGCGTTAAGAATTGTTTGTACCTTACATGTAATTTGCGGCCTGACTATGAAACGCTTTAGTGCATCACAAATTGGAACAAGACAACGCTATGCATGGCACGCTTTCAGATACTCAGCACGTGATTTATTAAGTCAACAAAATCAATGTGGGGAAAAAGAATTTGAATTATACCATGCAGTGGGCACACATGCTGCTCGATGATATCGTGCAAACTGTCGGGAATTGTGTACAACGTCCAACTCTACGCTTTTTGAGCCGGCTCATTGAGCTTTCATTACAATGGATCGAACTTTATCCAGAATTCGCCTGCCTTTGAGTACTGTTCGAATGATCTATATAGTTTTGCTGCTCTTTGTGATGACTGTGATAAACGCATCACCATCTGGACCAGTTTCCAGTATATTTTTTGCCCATAAAGTGACGATAGTTGCCATCTATTCATTTCGTCGGTTTCCCTCTGATATTCCTGTCAAAATCAAAACCATTTTGAAAGTTGTTTGTTAAGCAATTGTTGTATCATCTAGCATTTTCTACAAGTGTGTTGGGCAGTTCAAAAATGAAAGAGAAAATTTGTAAATTCGAATTACAGGTCAATTTTGTCAAGTGTTAAGCGGGACCTGCAAACCTTGCTCTTTGGTTACACAAAGGAAAAAAACGACATTATTTTGAACAATATTTGTAACTTCCTGTCTTAATTTCTGAGTAGTGCCAAAGGATAGAATTAGTAAATTCGGATTAAAGGTCATTTTTGTCAAGTGTTAAGCGGGACCTGCAAACCTTGCCTCTTTGTTTACACAAAGGGAAAGATCGAAATTATTTTAAACAATACTTATAACTTCCCGTCTTTATTTATGAGTAGTTTCAAAGGATAGTGTGCGATGCCCCTGGCCTCAGAACATTCTCTGCAAAGGCCGATACTCCATTTCTCGACAGAGGCTCAGAAGAAACAGAAAGTGGATCTCTCAGAGCAACTATTAAAAATGTTTAGGACAAGCCATTGTGGCCCCCAAAGGCATACAAAGTGACTGGCTGCATACAAGAACAGTTGGTACAATGCCCGTCGCATTCACGGTCGTGCCATGTTTCCACAATGTCTATATCCCTTGGGACACCTTTCACTGAAACGGTCAAAGTGCATAACTGGGATGATCTAGACTCTCCTCTGCCTGTGTCAGAATGAAAGGTTAGCCGCACCAGATTGTCCAGACAGACAACGAGAAAACAATCTCGAAGACTGACTAACTGACCGCTGCACACGTCCACCCACTGAACAGTACTCCAATCTGAAGCGTCTTTTTAAGGTGTTGTAGTAGCAGTTGTTGAATGATGCTTCCTTTTTCAGGCGACGCTCGGCTTTACACAAGCTTACTGTCAACCCAGCTTGTCCAGTGATCACGAAGACTGTCCTAACACTGTGGTAGCTGTACGAAAGGTAGTCAGTAAAGAGTCCCTGCAGCACGCCTGCATAGTGTATATCATGTGTTCCGAGCAGAGTGTGAAATGTTTCGTACAAACGTTTCAATCTCTTCATAATGTAAGAATCTGCATCGACGGCTTTCGAAATGTACCTCTTGTATAAAAAGGATTCAAAGAAAAGTTGGACTTCCAGAGGAACATTGTGAAACCATTCTGTGACCACGTCTAGCTCTTTCCAATGCAGCGGGTCATTTGCACTGGCTGCATGACTGCATGCTGCACATGGCAACTCGTCACCAGTGCTGACTCCAGAGCCATTATGATTTTGGCGATATGCAGACTGCGAGAGACTTTCTTCAGCTGGATGATGATCATCCAACCTAAGAACTTCTCTCTCTCTCTCCGTCTGCACTTGCAGGGTTTTAGATCGAAGCTTCCCGAGACAAATGTCATCTTGTAATTGCAGAGTGTGATCGTCCGCATACGCTTTTAATGTACCACTTCCGATCACGTATATTTCATTGCAAAGGCTCCAAATGGCGCTGCTGAACTTCTGTTCTGATGAGCAGCAGAACATCATTCAAGAAGGTTGGGTCTGTACTGACTACTTCTTTGGACATGAACTGCCTTTTCATTACCACAGTGAGTAATGGCACAATCGCCGCAATATAGCTGTGGTTTATCTGTATCCAGCAATTTTTTCAAAATGTCCCTTTGAATAATGTCAGGATAATGAATACATTTTGCATAAAGCTGGATGCCTTCCCGTAGGTTTCCAAATGCTTGCCAGTTTTTTTCTGCTGAAACGGCTGTTTCAGCGCACAGCTGATTCAGATCTTTCAGTTTCACGCACAATGTAACACACTTGCTCAAGAAAAAAATCTTCTTGTCCAAAAGCCTTTCATATGCAAACTCTGAACAATCTGGAAATTCACGCTGAAAATGCCACTCGTGAACATTGTGAATTTCTCCCAGGATGTAGTTTCGTTATGATCTGTTTTGTACTGGCTGTACATAATTTCATTCAGATGAGTCTCAGTGGTTAATGAATATTTCAAAAAGAATGTATCAATCTCTTTTATATTAATGTTAGCCCTGGCAACTTTTTGATAAAGTTCAGATATTAAATTAATAGAATAAAATGGTTTGTTATATTTCAAATATCCTTCCGGCAGCACACGTGTTCGCAGACGGTGGTGAACAATTTAGTACACAATATTTCACCTCCTTTGCGAGCTGAGCACAGATGCGGAAAGCGCTTTTTTTTTTTTGTTTAAGGCGTATGCTAAAAGCTCACTGAACTGAAGATATAATTTTTCATCCTTGTTAAGCAATGCACTCTGGGCCTTTAGAGACTGCAGGATATTATCCCTCCTTAACGTGACAGTGTCTGAAGCGCAATAACTCTTTTTAAGAGTAATATAAACTGGTCAAAACGCCGGCACCCACAATTGACTGTCTTCCTGTATAAAAGGTAGCTTTCCAAGACTTTGAAGGTTGTATGGTAAAGCCATGCTCGTGCCGAACGTAGATGAACCGGCCTAGACACACATTCAATGGCATTTAATAACATGTCAGGAAACCTGCTACATGTTCTTGGCTGGATGAAAGAAGTTAAGGCCTAAATGATAAGATGTAATAATACAGATGGAACTTAGATCCTGATGATTGCAGATTTAAAAACAAAAACAAGAACCCAGGGTTGGTAACTTCAGGTTTCCACATCGAATGCCGTCCAAATTATTATTGCTGCTAAGATCATACACACTGAAAATCGGCGGCGATGAAACTGCCGCGGCACTAAACTCAGTAAACACTGGCCCTGTTTTAAATAGTAATGCCTAATGTGAACTGACTTAGTGGCCGGGATCTTTTGTTCCAGCTAAATCTGTTGCAACATTTATCTACAAATGCATACACAGTAACATGATGATCATACTTTGAATAAAATAACAATTTTTATTTACACAAATAAATATGATGTTTATAAAAATCGGACCACCCGAACCGGCCCTTACCTACATTTTTGCGCCCTTGCCGTGTGTCAAGCAATCCAAAGCTCGTCGAAATGAAGGGAAAACTCAATTAATTCCCACGTGCATATGCACAAAGAAACTGTTCGGCATACTCTGTGTGAATTCATGAACACACAAGAATTCGTGAACATACAAGAACTTGTTTTCATGAGAGAAAGTAAAAGACAACGAACTACACAGTCATAGAACCAGTCCGCAGCGGCATCCTCATACGTAGGATCATAATCAACATCAATGGCATAACAAGAGACTCAAATTTAATGCAGCCTTGGGGCCTGATGAGGATGTATGCCTCTTACAGACGGATGGAGTTTTGAATTGTGCTGCACCGCGAAGATGGGGACCACCCATGAAGTATCAGTTTACATTTGCTCTAGAGAGAGGCGGCAAGAGGGGGCAAGTGTTATCTATCACCGCTGACAACTGGCATCCTGCCATCCTAATTTCTAGGATGCACTTTGATCATTGAGGACTAACTGTCAAGGGACGCAAGCCCTGGACCTCGTGCACACAAAGCAAAGTCATCCACAAACAAAGACATTTCAGAATCATCCTTGACGGACTTCACAATATTATTAATTTTAATGCTAAATAACACAGGAGATAAAATGCCGCCCTGCGGGACACCCATCTCCTGTTCGAAGGAGTCAGAGAGGGTGGAGCCCACACGGACATGGAATGACCGATGAGACAAAAAATTGTGAATAAAAACGGGCAGCTGCCCTTTAAAACCCATGTCCGACAAATCAGACATTACACCATACTTCCAGGTAGTGTCATAAGCCTTATCAGGATCGAAGAAAATTGCATAGACATGCTGCTTGTTGACAAAAGCATCTCGGATAAACGAATCAAAGCGGACTAGATGGTCAGTTGTACTACGGAAGCGCCGGAAACCGCAATGGAGGTCAGAACGTAGCTTAGCATAAGGCGGATGCGGTGGAGCCTGAGAGAAGGCACCCCTGCCTTGGCATACAGACTAGGAACTGGAAATGTCCTGAAGGCTCCCAGACATATTCGCAGACCTTGATGGTGAATTGTGTTCAGACGCTGTAAAACAGACTTGTAAGCCGAGCCATATACCACAGAGCCGAAATGCAGTTTAGACTGAACAAGGGCCCGAAACAGTCGAAGTAAGACAATGCGGTTTGTACCCCAGTTAGTACGACCAACGACACGAAGAATGTCGAGAGCCTTCTGACATGAGGTTCTAAGGTAGTTAACATGGTTGCAGAAGGTCAGTCTTTTGTCAAAGATGACCCCCCAAAAAAACTTTGCCTCTTCGGCCACTTTAATTGGCACTCCAACAAAGCTCAAGCTAGGTTCTGGAAAAAAATTCTTCTGGTTAGGAAAATGCACACAGACTGTCTTGGAGGGTCAGAACCTGAATCCGTTGAGAGACACCCAGCCCTGGATGTCATCAACGCACAGCTGCAAGCGCCTCTCAAGGGACGTAAGTCCTCTACCTCGTGCACACAAAGCAAAGTCGTCCACAAACAAAGAGCATCCAGAATCATCCTTGACGGCTTTTACAATTTTATTAATTTTAATGCTAAATAAAACAGGAGATAAAATGCTGCCCTGCGGGACACCCATTTCTGTTCAAAGGAGTCTAAGAGGGTGGAGCCCACAAGGGCATGGAACGATCGGTTAGACAATAAATTGTGAATAAAAACGGGCAGGTGCCCTTTAAAACCCATGTCCGACAAATCAGACATTATACCATACTTCCAGGTAGTGTCATATGCCTTCTCAAGATCGAGAAAAATTGCATGGACATGCTGCTTGTTGACAAAAGCATCTCGAATAAACGACTCAAAGCGGACTGGATGGTCAGTTGTACTACGGAAGGGCCGGAAACCGTATTGGAGGTCCGTGATAAGACCCTGTGACTCAAGATGCCACACCAGGCTGGCATTGACCAAGCGTTTCATAGTTTTACATAAACAAGATTTTAAAGCGATTGGCCGGTAGTTGCCCGAGTCGGAGCTTGGGAATTGGCACAACCACAGCCTTGGGCCACGATGGCGGAAAATAACCAGTTATCCAGATATGGTAAAGGCCTTGAGAATTACAAGGAGTGAATCACCAGGCAGATGTGTTATGAGCTGATAGTGGATGTTATATAATCTAGCAGCAGAGTCATGACATTTCTGCATGACTTGCTGCAATTCTGAAAATGAAAAAAGGGGCATTATAGTCTTCCGAGTTATCCGATATAAAATCACAAGCACAAGATTATCGCTTCTCCTTCTCTCTCTCGAAGAAAGGTGAAGTATGCTCTGTTGAAGAATTATGGGCAATGGTGGAGGCAAGCAAATTGGCCACAGCCTTTATATCCGTGACCAAACTGGCACCATCTCTAAGATGGCCATCAGAAGCCGAGCCCCCCCCCCCCCCCCCTCACCCGCCTCTATACCCCTGCCCACAATTCTTCGAACAGCCTTCCAGACTTTTTGGGATGGAGTAATAATAATAATAATAATAATACCTGTATTATATGGGCGCTTTTTCTTAATTTTTCGGCGAATCGACTCAAAGCGCAGCGAACTGAAACCCAACACGCACACTCACGTGACAGACACGGATTTACGCCGAAGACAAACACAGTACAAGACAGACGGAGGGCCAGTTCAGCTACTGAAGTTACAGAGATTTTTGATCGCTTGTATTTGAAATTTGTAAAGTAGCCTGAAACCGGTACCAAAGTGTGGTGGGTGGTGGGTGGGTGGGGGGTGGGTGGGGGTGGAAGAACCGGAGTACCCGGAGAAAGAACCCCGAGTGAGACGACGCTTCTCACGAAACCACGGCGTTCACGTTTACAAATGTAACGGGCTTTCGCCGGCTGTCTTTTAAATATTAAAATATTTGCATGCGAAGGATTGCGAAAAGCACGACACTGAGCAGATTTGCGCATTTTATGGGCCTTGCGGCACACTTCATTGAACCATGGTACTGTCGGCTTCCGATGGAGTGATGTGGAAGTTCTAGGGATGGTTTCACCTGCTACGTCCAACAAAATAGAAGTAAAACAAGAAACAGCTTTTTGAGCTGACATGACCACCTCCACTGTAATACGAGACTGACAGAGGGAGGCGAACAGAGGCCAGTTCGCTATTGTGAGATTCCAGCGCCCCACCGGCGAAACCTCCTTACAGATGACCGATGACAGTACTACTGTGAAGTGGTCACTACCGCACAGGTCGGTGTGAACCTTCCAGTCAAAGTCCAGCATGAGAGAAGGATCACACACAGTGAGGTCTAGAACAGAACTAGATCCTAAACCTGAGTTCGAGTACGTAGGTGAACCATCGTTAAAGACACATAGGATAAGTTGAGAAAAAACATATTCTAACATCTGACCTATGCCATCATAGGTTTCACTACCCCAAAGGTGAGCGTGACCGTTAAAATACCCCATGAGAATAAAGGGAGGAGGCAGCTGATCTACTAATTCAAAAATATCAGTACTACAGACCCGCAGGGATGGTGGCAGGTAAACGCTGCATCTGGTTATTGTCTTTTTCAAGGTAACCCGAGCTGCGACAGCCTGAAGACAGGTGTCGATGCTAACGGGGCTACATAAAATTTGGCTACTAATGAAAAGAGCCAATCCACCCGAGCGCCTGTCTGAATCGGAGCCTTTGTTAATAGCGTTAAAACCATTAAAGGACACAGGGTCAGAAGTCTTCAGATATGTTTCCTTAAGAGATATTACTATGGGGTTATAGAACTTGACTAAAAGACGTATTTCCTCAAAGTTAGCTTCAAAAACACGACAATTCCACTAAAGCAGAAAGTACATGATTATGTATTATCTTGGGGAGAATAGTTTTTTCCCCTTTTTCCTTTGACTTGGAAGGAGGTGAAAAAACAGAGGGGGGCCGGCTCCCGGGACTCCTCTGGTTCTTCAGAGATGAAGGGGGTGGAGCTGCCGCAGCATCAGCAACGACAACTTCCACTCCCTCCATCCGCTCCTCAAATGCATCATATTTGTTTTGAAGGGGGACATCAGTGTTCTCCTTCTGGGCCCGTGCGCACAGCGGTCCCATATATTTCTTAGACTTCTGGTCGTGGGCAGCGTTCCTGCCGCTAGAGTTAACGGCCTTAGAAGGCTGACTAGAGCTAGAAGCCTTTGGATTAGACAGACTAACAGGTTTGCGTGGGGGCTGAGGCTTAGGGGCAACAGAAGGCGGCACTACCGGACCAGCAGTGTCCGCCTTCTGCGTTCCCTGGCTCCTCGTCACCACTGGAGGATGGTTACTCTCCAAGGGCGAGAGGAGCCGAGGCTCTGCCCCCAACCAAGAAGTTGGGGTTTGACATGCGAAGTCTTTGGTGGGGCGCTTGCCTGCCACCGCTGCACTGAATGTATACACATATGTGTTAGAGGATGGGGCAGCCGCAGCTACACCAGGGCCTTCAACCAGCGTTTTGGCGTCCAAAAAGGACAGCCCCTTCTCCACACTCACTTGCTGAATCCTGCACTCGGATATCCAACGAGGACATTTCTTGTCCGAAGCCATATGCGCCCCCTGGCAATTCACACACAGAGGGGTGGCTGTGCTGGATTCAGCAGAGTGTCCGGGCTTAGTGGAACGGGCGCATGAAGCCTCTGCCTGACGGCAGGTCTTTTGCCATGGCCAGACTTTTGGCACTTAAAGCACCGGAGGGGGAGAGGGACGTACTTTTTCACTTTCAAGGTGTAGTAACCTCCCTAGATGGTAGTAGGAGGGGTTGGGGTGCCAAACGTCAGGTTGATGGTAGGGAGACGGATCTCCCCACCACATCACTTGGAAGCGAACCGCCTGACGTAAGTCACCCCTTGAGACTTAAGCTTCCGTACAAGTTTATTTACTGACAGTTCTGCCAAAGCTTGATCTTTGATTATGCCTCTTGACGAATTCATATTTTTGTGGGGTGTCACCTCCACTGGAGTGTCTCCAATGGAAGAGAGCCTCAGCAGTCCGTTGGAGTGTGCCCGGGTACGGGCACTCCACCAGCAAGTCGCTAGACCTGAGGCCCTGGGCCTCAGGCCTGCCAACACGGCTCCTGAGGGTCTCCCCCACCAGATATGGATTCAGCTTGGAAACAGGTTTGTCTGTCATCTTGCTTTGAACAGTGAGGAAGCGAGGCCATACAGCTGACGCCCGAGGCGTCGCCTTCTCACAGTCCGAGTCACTGTCATGTTCAATGCCGGTGGCGATATGCCGCTTCTGTGCAAGTTTTGTTTCTTTTTTTGTGTTGTTGTTGTTTTCCATATTATAATAGTAGAGATATTCATCCCCCGGGGGTCCCCGCCCGCCACCGAGCCCAATAAGGGAAAGTGCAACTGTCGGCGGTCTCTAGCCGACGCACAATGGCGACTGACCGAAAGATATACTCAAGGGGGTAAGCCCGATTGAACCGTCTGAGCCCCCGCCTTTTATCACACTGTTTAATGCAGGGGAATACTGGCGTAAAGCACCTAATCATCATCAGAGGCTATAGCATGGTGCTCCGTATATTAACCCGCATGTCAACAGGGGGATAGGGCTCAACGTGTCCAGAGCCGATTAACTAGGCCGGTACGACTAGCCTCCCGTTGAGGTAGAAGTCAAGGCCAAAGTGGAGTGTTTCAGCCACCAGGATCCTCTTCTCCCCCGACACGGGTCTCCAAGCACGGCAAACACTTGGGATCCAAAGGACCAAAAGCTCACGTGTATTTTTATGGACCAATCCAACATGGTAAGACCTGGGTTTGCACAGCTCCTCAAAAACCGGACCAGTGAAAAAGAGTGAATAACATATCTGCTGACATCAAGTCTTCAGCCAGGACAAAGATGGCAACCCTCTTCTAGCCCACTCAGTCAATGACCGAGAAGACTACCCACCCACGCCACGTGGAGGCCCGTGCCGAGTGGGCTTTGCAAGGTTGATGTACTGGTCTTCAGTAATTCTATTCTTTATAAAGGCTGTCTTTTCTTTTGGTCATTAGGTTGTTGGTTTCCAGATGCCACAGAAGTCTCTTGTTGATCATGCGCTCGAGAGTCTTGCCGAGGCAGCTTAGCAGGTTGACAGGTCTGTAGCTGGACTTCTTGTTTGAGTCCTTTCCTTTCTTGGGTATGGGTGCGATGGTGGACTCCTTCCACGCTGATGGAAAACAAACACCCTTGCTCCATGAAAGGTTAAAGAGTTCAAGCAGTTTTCTTCTGGCAGCTGGTCCAAAATATTTGATCATTTCATTGCAGACTCCGTCTTTACCTGGGGCTTTCCTGGTCTTGATTCAACTGATCGCATCATTGCGTTAAACAAAACGTGAGGTGGCCCTTAAGTTTTGTCCATTAGTATATAGTTCACAATCAGAATCAGGTCAAAGACAAGGGGTAGAGACCCTTGACAGCAAGAACAACTGGCATATGAAGGGACTTTTGTGACTTATGACTCGTATACAGAAGAGACTTTGCGGGTTATGCTTCAACCCATCATGTTTATTTTAGAAGAGCAGATTTGGACCTACTTCTGATTTGATAGTCAGTCGGGTCCCTGGGCTGTGCTGCTTCAACCCATCATGTTTATTGTAGAAGAGCAGATTTGGACCTACTTCTGATTTGATAGTCAGTCGGATCCCTGGACTGTGCTCGAGTTTATTATAATAATACTTACCGAACTGACAAAATTTGCCTGCGCGGCGGTCTTTGCAGGCACAGATGAACATGTTAAATGATACTGTTTCGTCACATGTAGCATCAGCGTTGCACGGGCTGCTGGCACACTCGTCCACATCTGCAATACAAGCATATACACAACTGTTTAACACGCGGAACACGTTTCATTTCAAAACATTACTTTGTACGTGTGCAGCACAGGCGTCCCAACAAACACACAGAGATATGTCCGACATGTTACCGTGAGTGTATTAAGTGAGAAACCCTTGGTAGTCTGGGCCACTTGTTACCCACATCGTACCCAGGCGAGAAAGACATGGTGAGCGTGTGGGACTTTCCTTGGGCTATGGGAAATACAAGACGAAAAAAATTTGCACGCGGTTTCCTTTAGGATTTGTGTGGGAAATTTCCACCTAATGTACTCATGATGCATGCGTGTGTGCGAATCTATTATTCTGGCAGTACGCGCGCTGTGTGGACGTCACGGTACGTACTGCGGAGCATTTTTCTGCAAAATCTATTTTGTCAGGAAGGTATTATTTTCTTTCTTTAGTTAAATCTACATATATTTGATTTCCCGCTGTGAACGATGATGTCTACATATAATCGTTTGAATCAGTTTAATATTTTGTTCGAATGTGCAAGTCTATTCTGTACAGTGCATTTCCGATTCTCTCCTTCATCCAGTGCTGTGCATAGTGTTAAAGAAGAAAAAAACCCTGGTATTTTTGTTCATTCTTTCCTCTGTAAAAGTTACCTTTGTGCAAGTATACGTACAGCGCGATGTTTTTCATTGGTTTTTCATACTTGTTTAGATCACAATCTCTTCTTATTCAAATAAACGAAGGTGAATAAATGCACAGGTTCAAACACATTTGGAGACGTCGTTTGGGGGTGGGGGGGGGGGGGGTGGGGGGGGGGGGGGAACAATCGCAGTCCAATACAGTTCATTTTCTTTCCTGTTAAATAATAGCGTGAAAGCTGCCGACAATACACCATCCATTTCTTTCTTTACAACGAGAATGGCAGCTTTTCTCTGCCTTTTTGTACCTACTAGAACTATGCTGCACTGTGTATGCAAGTCTTCGTCTTTTTTCCTGCTAAGATGGCGAATTTCAAACGGGTTCTGATGGTTGAATTTAAATACGTTATTGACAATGAATTGGTACGCACCATGTCGATAAATCCTCGGGAAAGGGCTAAGCAAAACGATGAGCCTACCAAAGTGTATGTGTGGTGACCAAATACCACAAGAATCCCCAAAATGGAAGAGAACGTCGCCAAATCCTACTTGGACTGAAATGGAAGGCAAGATCATTGTTCAGAGCAGTAAGTCATGAATTTTTTTTAACGTTTTATTGTTAGACAGTTTTATTCAGTGTCTAGCTTTTAAATTTCGAGCCCTGCAATGAGACGGAGCGAATGAGCAGTTAGTTAGTTAGTTAATTGTGTTTAACGCCGAGCAGGCGACTAAGGCCATCACACGGCGGGATGGGTAAAAATCTGGTCAGCCAGACTAAAAGCAAGGTCGTACGTCAAGATGTAAATATATCTTAAAAATAGGTCAGGCTAAAATATCGCACGAGTCTTTAAAAGAAACTTCTACAGACTCTCAAAAAGGGCAAAATAAAGAAATTCACAGTCTATCAATGCTCAGATCATGTTAAAAATATTGCATTCTCTCAGAAATTGACGATTTTGTCCGGGGGAACATCCCGGAACAAAACCTTCAAGGAGTCTGCTGTGAAGTGTTTATATCTCGTGTCAATTAGATCGGCACAATACAGCAAAAAGTATCAAGCAGAACACTGCTATTCACAGGCAAAACACCATGGACGCTCATCCTGTTTAAGTAAGTTAGAGTGCGTAACATACGTGTGCCCGATGTAGAGCCGAGCAAGGGCAGTCTCCTCACGGCGACTGCCGGAGCAGATAGGTAGACTGTCGGACACCGTTGGAAGAGCCTCATACAACCTGTTTCCTTCCTTTTTGTCCTACTCGGACTGCCACTCGCGGGCTATGTACGCACTAATCACAGGTTGAAAATCACTATAAACAGTCTGTGTGTCAGGGACAGGGTCACTGCGGGCACTGTTGGCAGCAGAATCTACGATTCTGTTGCCGTTGATGCGCACATGGCCCGGGACCCAAATAAAAATAATGTCATAATATTCTTTCATCAAGTCTGCGTAGAGCTCTCTAATCTGCACCAGCAGTGGTTTGTCTGTCCCGCGCCCTGAAGGGCCTGCAGGGCAGAAAGAGAGTCAGACAGAATCATAAAGTTCCTTTTCCCAGACTGATAGGCATGCTTAAGAGCCAGCAGAATTGCCTGCAGTTCTGCACTAAATACAGAGGAATGGTCAGGGAGGCAGAGCGTAAATGGGCGTCTAGGATGGCAAGAGGACACTACAGCCGCAGCCACTCTCCCATCCTCAGACTTGGAACCATCCGAATAAAGACGAAAATAGCCAGGAAAAATTGAAAGGAGTTCAATGAGGCTCTGTTGGTATATGGCTGGTGTGGTACAATCCTTGGGTGGTCACGTCCAGCAAGATGTCAGGAACTGGTAGTAGCCAGGGTGGAGAGATTCCGAAACTTTGTCCAGGTCCAATACGGCCGCCTGCAGATGAGGTCGGACACGGAAGGAAAGTGGACGGACAGCTCCCGGATGGGCATCGTAAATCTCTGCAAACGACGGGTTAAAAACACAATCATAGGCAGGATTGTCTGGATGGGCCTTCAGCTTCAGAACGTAGCTCAGCATGAGGCGGATGCGACGGAGCCTGAGAGAAGGCTCCCCTGCCTCTGCATACAGACTAGGAACTGGAGATGTCCTGAATGCGCCCAGACATATTCGCAGACCTTGATGGTGATTTGTGTTCAGACGCTGAAGAACAGACTTGAAAGCCGAGCCATATACTACAGAGCCGTAATCCAGTTTGGACCAAATAATGGCACGATACAGTCGAAGTAAGACAATGCAGTTTGCAGCCCAGTTAGTACGACCAATGACACAAAGAATGTCGAGAGCCTTCTGACATGAGGTTCTAAGGTAGTTGACATGATTGCGGAAGGTCAATCTTTTGTCAAAGATGTCCCCAAAAACTTTGCCTCTTCGGCCACCTTAATTCGCACTCCAGCAATGCTCAGGCTGGAAAAAATTCGTCTGGTTAGTAAAATGCATACAGACTGTCTTGGAGAGCGAGAACCTAAATCCGTTGAGAGAAACCTACCCCTGGATGCGATCAACTCACAGGTGCAAGCCCCCCTCAAGGGACGCAAGTCCTCTACCTCGTGCACACAAAGCAAAGCAGCCCACAAACAAAGAGCATCCAGAATCATCCTTGACAGCTTTTACAATGTTATTAATTTTAATGCTAAATAAAAAAGGAGATACAATGCTGCCCTGCGGGGCACTCATTATTTTCTTTTCAAAGGAGTCGGAAAAAGGGTGGAGCCCACAAGGGCATGGAACGATCGGTTACACAATAAATGTGAATAAAAACGGGCATGTGCCCTTTAAAACCCATGTCCGACAAATCAGACTTTATACCATACTTCCAGGTAGTGTCATATGCCTTCTCAAGATCAAAGAAATTTGCATAGACATGCTGCTTGTTGACAAATGCATCTCGGATAAACGACTCAAAGTGGACTAGATGGTCAGTTGTACCACTGAAGTGCCGGAAACCGCATTGGAGGTCTGTGATGAGACCCTGTGACTCAAGTTGCCATACCAGGCTGGCGTTGACCAAGCGTTCCATAGTTTCACATAAACAATATTTTAAAGCGATTGGCCGGTGGTTGCCCGGGTCGGAGGGATCCTTACCCGGCTTGGGAATTGGCACAACCACAGCCTGGCGCCAAGATGGCGGAAAATGACCGGTTATCTGGATATGGTAAAGGCCTTGAGAAGTACAAGGAGTGAATCCCCAGACAGATGTGTTAGGAGCTGATAGTGGATGTTATATAATCCAGTAGCAGAGTCATGACATTTCTGCACGGCTTGCTGCAATTCTGAAAACGAAAGAAGGGGCATTATAGTCTTCCGAGTTATCCGATATAAAATCACAAAGAAAAGACTATCGCTTCTCCTTCTCTCTCTGGAAGAAAGGTGAATAATACTCTGTTGAAGAATGATGGGCAATGGTGGAGGCAAGCAAATTTGGTCACAGCCTTTTTATCCGTGACCAAACTGGTATCATCTCTAAGATGGCCAACAGAAGTCGAGCCACCTCTGCCTCTAATTCTTCGAACAGCCTGCTATACTTTTTAAGACGGAGTCTTAGAAGATAAAGAGGAGACGAAGCGTCTCCTGGAAGCACGGCGTTCACGATTAAAAATTTAACGGACATCGCCTTCTGTCTTTTAAAGGTTAAATTATTCGCTTGCGACGGATTACGAAAAGCACGTCGCTGAGCAGATTTGCGCACTTTTTGGGCGTTGCGGCACTCTTCATTGAACCATGGTACCCTCGGCATCCAGAGAATGATGTGGAAGTTTCACCTGCAGCCTCCAACAAAATGGAAGTAAAACAAGAAATAGGTTCTTCAACTAACACGACCACCTCCTCTGTAAGACGAGACTGACAGAGGGAGGCGAACAGAGGCCAGTTAGCTTTCTTGAGATTCCAGCGCCCCAATGGCGAATCCTCCTCACAGCTGACCGATGACAGGACTACTGGGAAGTGGTCACTACCACACTGGTCGTCGTGAACCTTCCAGCCAAATTCCAGCATGAGCGAAGGATCACACACAGTGAGATCTATAATAGAAATAGATCCTGAACCTGTGTTAGAATATGTAGGTGAGCCATCGTTAAAGACACATAGGTTAATGTGAGAAAAAACATTTTCTAACATCTGACCTCTGCTATCATAGTGGTCACCACCCCAAAGGGCCCGTCAAAATCCCTCATGAGAATAAAGGGAGGGGGCAGTTGATCTACTAAGTTACAAATATCATTACTACAGACCCGCAGGGATGGTGGCAGGTAAACACTGCATGTGGTTATGGTCTTCTTCAAGGTAACCCGAGCTGCGACAGCCTGAAGACAGGTGTCGATGGTAACGGGGTTACATACAATTTGGCTACGAATAAGAAGAGCCACTCCACCCCAGCGCCTCTCTGAATCAGAGCCTTTATGTATAAATTTAAAACCATTAAAGGACACAGGGTCAGAAGTTTTCAGGTATGTTTCCTGAAGAGATATTACTGAGGGGTTATAGAACTTGACTAAAAGACGCAAGTCCTCTAAGTTAGCTTGTAAATCACGACAATTCCACTGAAGCAGAGAGTACATGATTATGTCTTATCTGGTGGTGAAGACTTTTTCCTCCCTTTTTCCTTTGACTTGGAAAGAGTTGAAGAAACAGAGGGGGTCCGGCTCCCGGGCCTCCTCTGGTTTTTCGGAGAGGAAGGTAGTGGAGCTGCCGCAGCATCAGCAACGACAACTTCCACCCCCTCCATCCGCTCCTCCAGTGCAGCATATTTGTTTTGAAGGGGACATCAGTTTCCCCTTCTGGGCCCGTACGCACAGCGATCCCATAGATTTCTTAGACTTCTCGTCCTGGGCAGCGTTCCTGCCGATAGCGTTAGCGGCATTAGAAGGTTGGCCAGAGCCAGAAGCCTTTGGAGTTGACAGACTAACAGGTTTGAGTGGGGGCTGAGGCTTAGGGGCAACAGAAGACGGCACTAACGGACAGGCAGTGTCCGCAATCTGCGTTCCCTGGCTCCTCGTCACCACCGGAGAAGGGTTACTCTCCAGGGGCGAGAGTAGCCGAGGCTCCGCCCCCAACCAAGAAGTTGGGGTTTCAAATGAAAGTTCTTTGGTGGAGCGCTTTCCTGCCACCGCTGCACTGATCTCTCTCTTGGCTTGACTTCGCGAACGAAGATTTTATAGGAGTTGCCCACGACGTCTGCAGGCATGTTCGTGGCTGCGGAGGCCAATCCGAGACAGGCAGGTTCGACCGCAGTGGCTGCAGGGGAAGGTATGGCCAGGGTTCTGAGCTGCGGCATCTCTGTTTTTTTCTCCTGAGCCGCTTGTCCTTAAGGCTAGCTCTGTGAGAGTCCTCAAAGGAGACAGCTGCCTTGTAAATGGTGGAGCGCCAGGTGTCACGGTCCGCAGCAAGCGAAGACCACTGGTGGTGGTCGATTTGGCAGGCACTAAGTGACTTCTTGAGACAGTCTTTGTATCTCTTCTTTAGTGCCCCTCTGTCACGGTGTCCAGTAGCAAGCTCGCCGAACAGGGTGATCTTTGGTAGGCGATGATCCTCCATCCTGGAGACATGCCCCGCCCAGCGGAGCTGTGTCCGCAGCAGCAAAGCCTCGATGCTCACAGTTTCAGCCTGTTCAAGGACCTCGACGTTGGTGACATAGTCACTCCAGTGAATGCCCAGGATGGTACGCAGGCAGCGCTGGTGGAAGCGTTCGAGGAGTCGTAGTTGGCTGCGGTAGAGGGCCCAGGACTCGGAACCATACAGCAGGGTGGTGAGGACCACAGCCCTGTACACGCTGATCTTGGTGCCTGTTTTCAGCTGTTGATTGTGCCACACCCGCTTGAAAAGTCGCCCGAAAGCTCTGTTCGCTTTTGCCAGCCTGCTGTCAAGCTCCTTGTCCAGCTTGGCGTCCGACGTGATAATGCAGCCAAGGTAAGTAAACTGGTGCACTGACTTTAGTTCAGACTCGCCAATGGTGATGTGAGGAGGGCGATACACTGTCTTGGGTGCCGGCTGATGGAGGACCTCTGTCTTTTTCAGACTGACCTCGAGTCCAAAGAGCTGGGCAGCATCTGCGAAGCAAGACGTGATGCGCTGCAGGGCTCTCTCTGTGTGTGCAACGAGGGCAGCATCATCAGCAAAAAGCAGCTCACGAATCAGTTGGTCTAGGGTTTTCGTGTGGGCCTGCAGTCGTCTAAGGTTGAACAGGCTGCCATCGAGACGATACCTGATGTACACTGCATCGTCATCATCGAGGTCCACTGTGGCCTGCTTCAACATCATGCTAAAAAAGATGGTGAAGAGGGTCGGTGCCAGCACGCAGCCCTGCTTTACGCCGTTGAGAATAGGGAATGGTTCTGAGAGATCATTGTTGAGTCTGACCTGGCCTTGCTGGTCCTCGTGTAGCTGGACAATCATGTTGAGGAACTTTGGGGGACAGCCAAGTCGCTCCAGGATCTGCCACATGCCTTGCCTGCTCACAGTGTCGAACGCTTTTGTTAGGTCGACAAATGTTACGTACAGCCCTTTGTTCTGCTCGCGGCACTTCTCCTGTAGCTGTCTCAGCACAAAGACCATATCGGTGGTGCTCCTGTTTGCTCTGAAGCCACACTGGCCCTCTGGGAGTTGGTCTTCAGCGATGGCAGGTACCAGCCGATTCAGGAGCAGCCTTGCAAGGATTTTCCCAGCAATGGACAGCAGGGTAATTCCCCGATAGTTGGAACAGTCAGACTTCTCGCCTTTGTTCTTGTACAGGGTGATAACGACTGCATCACGGAGATCTTTTGGTAGTGTTCCTTCCTCCCAGCAGCAGAGAAAGAGGTCATGGAGCTTGTTGTGCAGTGCTGTGCCTCCATGTTTCCAGATCTCTGGCGGTATTCCATCAATGCCTGCTGCTTTGCCACTCTTGAGCTGGTGGATGGCTGTAAGGGTCTCTTCAGAGGTGGGCGGTTCGTCCAATTCAACCTTTACTGGGAGGTGTGGGATTTGTAGGACGACTGCTTCTTGAACAGTGCGCTCAGCGCTGAAGAGGCTCTGAAAGTATTCCGACCAGCGGTTCAAGATGGAAGTATTATCTGTGAGGAGTGCCTGGCCATTCGCGCTTCGCAGGGGACTTTGTACCAGGTGCCTAGGGCCATACACTGCTTTCAGTGCTTCGTAGAAGCCCCTGTAGTCACCATTGTCAGCACAGAGCTGGGTCCTCTGTGCAAGTCTGGTCCACCACTCATTCTGGAGATCTCTGAGCTTGCGCTGGAGACTGCTGCAGACGAGGCGGAAGGCAGATTTCTTCACAGGGCAGGAAGGCTGGGCTAGGTGGGCCTGATAGGCGTCTCTTTTTTTTTTTGCTAGGTGTTCCTGGATCTCTACATCGTTTTCGTCAAACCAGTCTTTGTTCTTCTTTCTGGCGAAACCCAAGACTTCTGCAGAGGATTTTGCAATAGCAGTTTTCAGTTGTTCCCAAAGTGTTTCAGGGGAGGAGTCTACTGGGTCCGCTGTGTCTTTGAGCCTGCGCTGTAAATCTGTCTGAAAGGCAGCTTTCACATCGTCACGCTGAAGGCTGGCAACGTCAAGCTTTTTCTTGGGGGGCCCCCATTTCTTGGGTTTTGGCTTGAAGTGGAGCCTGAGTTTGCAGCGGACAAGGCGGTGGTCAGTGTGGCACTCTGCGCTGGGCATCACTCTGGTGAGGAGGACGTCACTGCGGTCCCTCTGACGCACTAGGACATAGTCGATAAGGTGCCAGTGTTTGGAGCGAGGATGCATCCAGGTGGTCTTTCGACTGTCCTTTTGCTGAAAAGTAGTGTTGGTGATGACCAGTTGCTGCTCCGCACAGAACTCCAACAGTAGGCGGCCATTGTCATTGCAGTTCCCCACGCCATGCTTGCCGAGGACTCCTTTCCAGGCTTCAGAGTCCTGGCCCACTCTGGCGTTGAAGTCGCCAAGGATGATGACTTTGTCGTCTGCAGGGGTACTCTGTAGGAGGCTGCGCAGGTCAGTGTAAAACTTGTCCTTTTCAGCAGGCTCTGCCAGGAGGGTTGGGGAGTACACACTGAGAAGGGTGACGTGCTGCTGGTGTCTCAGTGGGAGGCGCATGGACATGATGCGGTCTGAGTGGCCCGTTGGTAGGTTTTCCAGCTTAGTCGCAATGGATGTCTTGACCATGAAACCCACGCCTGAAAGCCGTCTTTCTGATGCAGGCCTGCCTGACCAGTAGAGGGTGTACCCAGCACCAAGTTCTTGGAGGCTGCCTTCGTCCGGAAGGCGTACTTCGCTGAGCGCGGCGATGTCGATGTTTAACCTCCGCAATTCATGGGCAATGAGGGCGGAGCGACGTTCAGGGCGTCCGCTGTCTGCTTTGTCGAGCATGGTTCGGACGTTCCAGCATGCTACGTTGAGTCCGGTCGTGGTCGTCATGAGAGTGGATCCGTTATTCTTTCTTGTTTTTTGACCGCAGGAGAAGATGCCCGTTGACCGCGGCTAGCCAACTGGGGTTGCGAGGGGACGAGCTTTGGTTAGGCCACCTTTTCTAGGCCCCTCTCCGTGTGGAGCAAGCAGTGCTGTCCCTAGAGAAGGCTGCTTGGTCGTTCAGGGTGTGCCGAGTGATGTTGTCATCCCCAGGTCAACATCAGGCGACCAATATCCTGAACCGCCTGCATGCAGGTTTGAGACTGCGGCTTCCAGTGACATCTTTCACCTGCCGTTTCGCCCCTCGCCCGTCGCTACAGGACTTGGAATGGTCAGTGTCATGGTCCGTGGACGTTTCCTAAAGCCTGCGCGGTGGAGCTTTTTGGTGGAGTGCAGTGTGCGCAGTACTGGCCCCACCCTTTAAACCCTTGGTTCATCTGCCATGGCCTAGCAAGCTGGGACGATGGCATCGAGGTCCTCGGGTCGTAGGTTTTATATCAGACTGTCCTTGTCCTAGTCTCTGGCTCAAAAGCCTTCCCCGGAGACACGGGGGCTTTGATGTCAGGGGTTTCCTCCCTTAGCCTTTCCGCAGCCAAGCGGCCAGGCCTGCAAGGCAGCAGGCGACTCGTGGAGGGCGGGGTCGTCTATGTCCCGTGCAGATGTGAGCTGCACTGATAGTATAGACAAAAATGTTAGAGGTTGGGGCAGCTGCAGCAGCACAAGGGCCTTCAACCAGTTTTTGGGAATCCAGAAAGGACAGCCCCTTCTCCACACGCACGTGCTGAATTTTGCACTTCTTCACTGGCTTCCCATCCCCCAACGCATCCAATACAACATTCTGTCTCTCTGCTACAAATCCCTGAACAACTGCGCTCCCGCCTGTCTCTCTAACTTACTTCACCCCTACACTCTTCCTCGTTCCCTCCGCTCCGCCTCTGCCCCTTTCCGCCTCCACATCCTCCGCACCAAACTCAGCACTTTCTGCCCCTGCTCCTTCTCAATATACGGTCCATCCACCTGGAACAAACTCCCACTCTCTCTCCGCCAGAAACACTCTCTCTTCTTCTTTGAGTCCGCCCTAAAAAATCACATCTTTCAACAGTTCTAGCACTATATCACCACACTCCCCACCCCAAGCTGACTGTCGTAATGTAGTTTGTCTTCTTCCACTGCAACACCTCATAAAGATTTAGGGATACAATCCACTTTGTGCTAGTGGTGTATTTCACTATTTTGTGGTACATGATTTGTTGTCTAAAGCGTGCGCATGCGTGCGCGAGTTGTGAGTGCGCGCTAAGAGTTATAATTATTATAAGATAAGCGCATTATAAATACCGTAATTATTATTATTATTAGGGCATTTCTTATCCGAAGTCATATGCACCCCCTAGCAATTCACACACAGGGGTGTGGCTGTGCAGGACATGGCAGTGTGTCCGGGCTTTGTGCAACGGCCGCATGAAGCCTCTTCCTGGTGGCATGTTTTATGTCCATGGCCGTAATTTTGCACTTAAAGCACAGGAGGGGGAGAGGGACGTACTTTTTCACTTTCAGGGAGTAGTAACCTCTCCAGATGGTTGTAGGAGCGGTGGAGATGCCAAACGTCAGGATGATGGTAGGGAGACGGATCTCCCCACCACCTCGTTTGGAAGCGAAGCGCCTGACGTAAGTCACCCCCTGAGACTTAAGGTTCTGTACAAGTTCATCTTCTGACAGTTCTGCCAAAGCTTGATCTTTGAATAATCCTCTTGACGAATTCATAGTTTTGTGGGGTGTAGCCTCCACTGTAGTGTCTCCGATCGAAGAGAGCCTTAGCAGCCCGCTGGAGTGTGCAGGGGTACGGCACTCCACCAGCAAGTCACCAGACCTGAGGCTCTGGGCGTCAGGTCTGCCAACACGGCTCCTGAAGGTCTCCCCCACCAGAAATGGATTAGCTTAGAAACAGGTTTTTTTTTTTTCATCTTGCTATGAACAATGAGGAAGCGAGGCCATACAGCCTACGATTGAGGTGTCGCCTCCTCACAGTCCGAGTCACTGTCATCTGCATTGACGGTGGCTATGTGCTGCTTCTGTGCAATTTTTAGTTGTTTTTTTTTTTTCATTTTATAATAGTAGGGTTATTCATTCCCCGGGGGTCCCGGCCCGCCACCGAGCCCAAAAAAGGAAAGTGCAAATGTCGGCGGGTCTCCAGCCGACGCACAATGGAAACTGCCTGAAAGATAGACTCAAGGGGGTAAGCCCGATTGAACCGTCCGAGCCACCGCCTTCTATCACACGGCTGAATGCAGAGGAATACAGGCGTAGAACACCTAATCAGCAGCAGAGGCTATAGCATGGTGCCTGCATGTCAACAATGGGACAGGGCTCAAAGTGACAAGAACCGATTGACTAGGCCCGTACGACTAGCCTTCCGTTTAGGCAGGTCAAGGCCAAAGTGGAGTGTTTCAGCCACCAGGATCCTCTTCTCCCCCGACACGGGTCTCCAAGCACGGCAAACACTTGGGATCCAAAGGAGCAAAAGCTCACGAGTATTTTTAAGGGCCAATCCAACATGGTAGGACCTGGGTTAGCACAGCACCTTAAAAACCGGACCAGTGAAAAAGACTGAACAACATATCTGCTGACATCACGTCCTAATACTGGTCAAAGATGGCACCCCTCTGCTAGTCCACTCAGTCAGGGACTGAGGGGACTACCCACCCACGCCACGCGGAGTCTGATGCCCAGTGGGCGGAGCGAATGAGCAGACAGCTTGAACCAGAACTAAACTTCAGGAGTGTTATGGTATCAGGAGTTATCATAGTGAATGAACCTGCATTTTCACTGTTACATAATTGTGTAAAAATGTTAATAGGGCAGTGAAAAAATATACAAGTTGAATATGTCATATATATATATATATATATATATATATATATATATATATATATATATATATATATATATATATATATATATATATATATATAATATATATATATATATATATATATATATATATATATATATATATATGTAAACGTGTGGTAATTGTTATCTTATTTAAAAAATATGCGATTATCATCACTGTGGTAATGTGGATGTTAAACCATGAAGCAACCAACCAACCGGATTCAGTTTTGAATAAAAATGCACACTGGTTACCTCGGTACGTTTGTTCATTCATTTTTTTTTCAGCCAGGCATTGTGTGAGCATGTTTACATTACATGTTTACATTCATTAAATCATTCACAGATTCACTGATGAAAAAGCACACCAAAGAGTGTTGTCACATACAGTTTTTTTTTTAAATTTTTACTGGCATATTCATCTACAAATATTATGAAGTGAATTTGTTTTAATTTACCTGCTGCAAGCAAATGCTACAAGCTCCTTTGGTGTCTCCGTGAAAGCAGGTCGATAAACATCTCTAGTTGAAAGATGTTTGTGAACAGATTGGTAGTGGATGTACCTATCTCTCTAGCTGAATCTCAGTTTCCCAGGAGTTTGTGGTTACAAATTATAAGGAAACAAAACAAATGTCACATGTTTCAATATGCCCTGTTATGTTTACACATGATCAGTGTGAGTAAAGATAATATCTCTGTTTATTTTCAAAACAAATGCTATATTTGCAGACATTCATTTAAAGTATACAGTCAAGTCTGTTGAAAGTATATTAGGCTACAATGCAATTAGGCACCTATACAAAAGTAACGACCTCAAATACAAAACGTTAAACATTTAGGGCTTAACATCTTTTGTCCATAAAAGGCGATTTCAAAATGGGTCACAGAAATAGGGTCTGAACAAATTTTGACCCCAGCTGGATTCGAACCCAGGACCTTTGGGAGGAGAGTCAAACACACTACCACCGAGCCACCTAGCTCCCCCTCAAAATACAGCTTTACTGCGGATTAACATATTTCAACTACATTATACACATTTACATTGACAAAGTGCTGACTTTATACAAGCTAGTTGGAAAGAAAAGAAGTACCCAACGGAGAAAGAAACACGCTTAGAAAAAACGATACAACACAATTTATTAATATTTCGGGTAAATACCCTTTGTCAAAATAGACAAACAA
Source organism: Semisulcospira habei (assembly GCA_036245525.1). Classification (NCBI taxonomy): domain Eukaryota; kingdom Metazoa; phylum Mollusca; class Gastropoda; family Semisulcospiridae; genus Semisulcospira; species Semisulcospira habei. Next base: position 2,096,440 of record BTPG01000002.1, on the reverse strand, counting down.
ACAGAGACATTAGCCGCTACTTATCTTCATATGCAGAAGGAATGTGGCAACTGAAGGTGACGTAAAAATAAAAAGAAAAGAAAAGGAAGAACAAAAGTAAAAATGACGTCAAAGAAAAAAATCATAAGAGAAAGACTCTGAGAGAAACTCAACACAAGAGACAAGAATGTGTGTAAGCGCGCGCAGGAGCGAGCAAAAGTAAATGCGTGTGTGTGAGGGCGGGGGGGGGAGGGGGAGAGGGAGAGAGAGGGGGAGAGAGGAGAGAGAGAGAGAGAGAGAGAGAGAGAGAGGAGAGAGAGAGAGAGAGAGAGAGAGCGAGAGAGAGAGAGAGAGCGAGAGAGAGAGAGAGATAGATAGAGAGAGAGAGAGAGAGAGAGAGAGAGGAGAGAGAGAGAGAGAGAGAGATGGACAGCGAGAGAGAGACTGAGGTGGGGGGGGGAGAGAGAGAGAGAGAGAGAGAGAGAGAGAGAGAGAGAGAGAGAGAGAGAGAGAGAGAGAGAGAGAGAGAAAGAGAGAGAGACTGACTGACTGAAACTTTATTTATCAAGGATTGAGATATTAGGCGCACAGGCCTTTCTTCCAATCTGTCCTTGCTACATCTCTTCTCTCTTGGCTTGACTTCGCGAACGAAGATTCTATAGGGCTTGCCCACGTCGTCTGCAGGCATTTTCGTGGCTGCGGAGGCCAATCCGGGACAGGCAGGTTCGACAGCAGTGGCTGCAGGGGAAGGTCTGGTCAGGGTTCTGAGTTACGACAGCTCTGTTTTTTCTTCTTAGCCGCTTGTCCTTAAGGTTAGCTCTGCGAGAGTCCTCAAAGGAGACAGCTGCCTTGTGAATGGTGGAGCGCCAAGTGTCACGGTCCGCAGCAAGTGAAGACCACTGGCGGTTGTCGATTTGGCAGGCACTAAGTGTCTTCTTGAGACCGTCTTTGTATCTCTTCTTTGGTGCCCCTCTGTCTCGGTGTCCATTGGCGAGCTCGCCGAACAGAGTGATCTTTGGTAGGCGATCATCCTCCATCCTGGAGACGTGCCCCGCCCAGCGAAGCTGTGTCCGCAGCATCAAAGCCTCGATGCTCACAGTTTCCGCCTGTTCAAGGACCTCGACGTTTGTGACATAGTCACTCCAGTGAATGCTGAGGATGGTACGCAGGCAGCGCTGGTGAAAGCGTTCGAGGAGTCGTAGTTGGCTGCGGTAGAGGGCCCAGGACTCGGAACCGTACAGCAGGGTGGTGAGGACGACAGCTCTGTACACGCTGATCTTGGTGCCTTTTTTCAGCTGTTGATTGTGCCACACCCGCTTGAATAGTCGCCCGAAAGCACTGTTCGCTTTTGCCAGCCTGTTGTCCAGCTCCTTGTCCAGCTTGGCGTCTGACGTGATGATGCAGCCAAGGTAGGTAAACTGGTGTACAGACTTCAGTTCGGACTCGCCGATGGTGATGTGGGGAGGGCGATGCTCTTCCTTGGGTGCCGGCTGATGAAGGACCTCTGTCTTTTTCAGACTGACCTCAAGTCCAAAGAGCTGGGCGGCATCTGCGAAGCAGGACGTAATGCGCTGCAAGGCTCTCTCTGTGTGTGCAACGAGGGCAGCGTCATCAGCAAAGAGCAGCTCACGAATCAGTTGGTCTAGGGTTTTTCGTGTGGGCCTGCAGTCGTCTGAGGTTGAACAGGCTGCCATCGAGACGATACCTGATGTACACTGCGTCGTCATCGTCGAGGTCCACTGTGGCCTGCTTCAACATCATGCTGAAGAAGATGGTGAAGAGGGTCGGTGCCAGCACGCAGCCTTGCTTCACGCCGTTGCGAATGGGGAATGGTTCTGAGAGGTCACTGTTTAGTCTGACCTGGCCTTGCTGGTCCTCGTGGAGCTGGACGATCATGTTGAGGAACTTTGGGGGACAGCCTAGTCGCTCCAGGATCTGCCACATACCTTGCCTGCTCACAGTGTCAAACGCTTTTGTTAGGTCGACAAACGTTACGTACAGCCCTTTGTTCTGCTCGCGGCACTTCTCCTGAAGCTGTCTCAGCACAAAGACCATGTCGGTGGTACTCCTGTTGGCTCTGAAGCCACACTGGCCCTCTGGGAGGTGGTCTTCAGCGATGGCAGGTACCAGCCGATTCAGGAGCAACCTTGCGAGAATTTTCCCGGCAATGGACAGCAGGGTAATTCCACGATAATTAGAGCAGGCAGACTTCTCTCCTTTGTTCTTGTACAGGGTGATGATGACTGCATCACGGAGATCCTTTGGTAGTGTTCCTTTTTCCCAGCAGCAGAGAAAGAGGTCGTGGAGCTTGTTGTGCAGTGCTGGGCCTCCATGTTTCCAGATCTCTGGCGGGATTCCGTCAATGCCTGCTGCTTTGCCACTCTTGAGCTGGTGGATGGCTGTGAGGGTCTCTTCGGCGGTGGGCGGTTCGTCCAATTCAACCTTTAGTGGAAGGTGTGGGATTTGGAGGATGACTGTTTCTTGAACAGTGCGCTCAGCGCCGAAGAGGTCCTGAAAGTATTCCGACCAGCGGTTCAAGATGGAGGTATTATCTGTGAGGAGTGCCTGTCCATCAGCGCTTCGCAGGGGACTTTGTACCAGGTGCCTAGGGCCATACACTGCTTTCAGTGCTTCGTAGAAGCCCCTGTAGTCACCGTTGTCAGCGCAGAGCTGGGTCCTCTGTGCGAGTCTGGACCACCACTCGTTCTGGAGCTCTCTAAGCTTGAGCTGGAGACTGCTGCAGATGAGGCGGAAGGCAGACTTCTTCACAGGGCAGGAAGGCTGGGCTAGGTGGGCCTGGTGGGCGGCTCTTTTTTTTGCTAGAAGTTCCTGGATCTCTACGTCGTTTTCGTCAAACCAGTCTTTGTTCCTCTTTCTAGCAAAGCCCAAGACTTCCACAGAAGATTTTACAATAGCAGTTTTCAGTTGTTCCCAGAGTGTTTCAGGGGAGGAGTCTGCTGGATCAACTGTGTCTTTGAGCATGCGCTGTAAATCGGCCTGAAGGGCAGCTTTCTTGTCGTCACGCTGAAGGCTGGCAACATCAAGCTTTTTCTTGGGGGGGCCCCCTTTCTTGGGTTTCAGCTTGAGGCGGAGCCTGAGTTTGCAGCGAACAAGGCGGTGGTCAGTGTGGCACTCTGCGCTGGGCATCACTCTGGTGAGGAGGACGTCACTGCGGTCCCTCTGACGCACTAGGACATAGTCGATAAGGTGCCAGTGCTTGGAGCGAGGATGCATCCAGGTGGTCTTTCGACTGTCCTTTTGCTGGAAAGTAGTGTTGGTGATGACAAGTTGCTGCTCTGCACAGAGCTCCAACAGTAGGCGACCATTGTCATTGCAGTTCCCAACGCCATGCTTGCCGAGGACTCCTTTCCAGGCTTCAGAGTCTTGGCCCACTCTGGCGTTGAAGTCGCCAAGGATGATGACTTTGTCGTCTGCAGGGGTGCTCTGCAGGAGGCTGCGCAGGTCAGAGTAGAACTTGTCTTTTTCTGCAGGCTCTGCCAGGAGGGTTGGGGAGTACACACTGAGAAGGGTGACGTATTGCTGGTGTCTCAGTGGGAGGCGCATGGACATGATGCGGTCGGAGTGACCCGTTGGTAGGTTTTCCAACTTAGTCGCAATGGGGGTCTTCACCATGAAGCCCACGCCTGAGAGCCGTCTTTCTGATGCAGGCCTGCCTGACCAGTAGAGGGTGTAGCCAGCGCCAAGTTCTTGGAGGCTGCCTTCCTCCGGGAGGCGTACTTCGCTGAGCGCGGCGATGTCGATGTTTAACCTCCGCAATTCATGGGCAATGAGGGCGGAGCGACGTTCAGGGCGTCCGCTGTCTGCTGTGTCGAGCATGGTTCGGATGTTCCAGCATGCTACGTTGAGTCCGGTCGTGGTCGTCATGAGAGTGGATCCATTGTTTTTTCTTGTTTTCTGACCGCATGAGAAGATGCCCGTTGACCGCGGCTAGCCAACTGGGTTACGAGGGGATGAGCTTTGGTTAGGCCACCTTTTCTAGTCCCCTCTCCTTGTGGAGCAAGCAGTGCTGTCCCTAGAGAAGGCTGCTTGGTCGTTCAGGGTGTGCTGAGTGACGTTGTCATCCCCAGGTCAACATCAGGCGACCAATATCCTGAACCGCCTGCATCTTTCATCTGCCGTTTTGCCCCTTGCCCATCGCTACAGGACTTGGAAAGTTCAGTGTCATAGTCCGTGGGCGTTTCCTAAAGCCTGCGCGGTGGAGCTTTTTGGTGGAGTGCAGTGTGCGCAGTACTGGCCCCACCCTTTAAACCCTTGGTTCGTTTGCCATGGCCTAGCAAGCTGGGACGGTGGCATCGAGGTCCTCGGGTCGTAGGTTTTATATCAGACTGTCCTTGTCTTAGTCTCTGGCTCAAAAGCCTTCCCCGGAGACACGGGGGCTTTGATGTCAGGGGTTTCCTCCCTTAGCCGTTCCGCAGCCATGCGGCCAAGCCTCGGACAAGAAGTGCCCTCGTTGGATCTCCGAGTGCAGGATTCAGCAGGTGCGTGTGGAGAAGGGGCTGTCCTTTGCGGACGCCAAAAAACTGGTTGATGGCACTGGTGCAGCTGAGGCTGCGCCAAACTCAAATAACAACTTTGTGTATACTTTCAGTGCTGCGGTGGCAGGCAAGCGCCCCACCAAAGACTTCTCTTGTCAAACCCCAACTTCTTGGTTGGGGGCGGAGCCTTGGATCCTCTCGCCCCTGGAGAGTAACCCTCCTCCGGTGGTGACGAGGAGCCAGGGAACGCAGAGGGCAGACGCTACCGGTCCTGTGGCACCACCTTCTGCTGCTCCTAAGCCTCAGCCCCCACCCAAATCTGCTAGTTTGTCAACGCCAAAGGTTTCTGGCTCTGGTCAGCCTTCTAAGGCCACTAACTCTAGCGGCAGGACCGCTGCCCAGGACCAGAAGTCTAAGAAATCTATGGGACCGCCGTGCGCACGGGCCCAGAAGGGGAACACTGATGTCCCCCTTCAAAACAAATATGCTGCATTGGAGGAGCAGATGGAGGGAGTGGAAGTTGCCGATGCTGCGGCAGCTCCACCCCTTCATCTCCTAATCTGTCCTTGCTACGTCTACTGACATATAATAACAGGCAAAGCTACATTACACTCACAAACAACATCTAACTGAAATTAATGCGAATTACGACAACACTACAAACTGCAGCAATGATTTAACAAAACACACAGGTACCCATACGAAGATGTTTGCACGTGTCATAATATCCGTTTGCGGGAGCCCTCCCGAGACACTCCCACCCGGGGGGGGGGGGGGGGGGGGGGGCACGCCACAAATATACTTTCACTTGAATGACATACTAAGCACATCGTTTGAATAAACTGTGACCGGCACTGCATCCCCTGACCAGGTCTATACGGGAAGCACCCCCACAAACGGCACGTGAACGCAAATGGTATAATAAAAAAAATAGTTGCTGTGATGAAGCTCTATGCTCGTGCATAGTGCTCACACATTAGGATTAGTACGGTACGGTTTTTGTTAACGAGTAGGATTAGTACGGTACGGTTTTTGTTAACGGTTTGTTTGCCGAAAGTCCGTGTGGCACGTGAAATCTGTAAGACATGGTTAGTACGGGGTTTTTAGTGAGTTCTGTTTAGTGAGTTCTAGGCGGAAGCTGTGTCTGTCAGAGGTCTAGATCGGTAGTGCGGGCTGTCTTGTCGTATGGAACGGTTGTGTTCGAGTTACCTAGCCCGCATTCCAAGACTCTGAAGCCTAGATTTCAGGTATGTTTCTATAAATGTAGTATTGATAGTTGTTTAGTTAAAGACAGTATGCGTGGTAAGATTAATGTGGTTGTATAGCGGTGTTCCGGTTTGGTTTAGTTATAGTATGTTTAGATTTCGGTGAAGTAACCGGTGATTTTTTGTATACAGTTGTTTACCGAGTTAGATGATTAAAGGAATATGAAGTGTGTATGTCTAAGCCGCTATGAAGATAGTACGTGGTTGGTTAAGCATAGTCCTTTCCGGAGTATAGAGTAATGTATAGCAAGAGTGTTAGGCTATAGGCTGTTTCAAGATAGTGACAGAGATATGGGGGTGATACGAAAATAGTTTATGAAGCACGTGTGTGTGTGAATGAACGTGTGAGTTATTTGTATCAGCCAGGTTACGTGACGTTTCTCATTGATCCAATATGCTGTGTGTTTAGCAAGTGTTACTTTGGGACTTTTGTTGTCCATTTAGAGTTTTTGTGTAAAGAGGTGGAAGAGACGGACGCCGAGTACGTCGAGTCGCAGGTGGAACCTACGTGAGGTCATCCCTCCAGCTCTTCTGAGAGTGAGTCTGACTGGGAACCAAGACACCCAAGTCCAAGCGAGAACTGAGTACCGTACGAGAACGAGAACGTCCGTGCCCAAAGAGACGGGACGGCAATACGCGTACGACGAAGGACTTTAACCCCTAGACGTGAGAAGGACCAACGTAACCAGGCAACAACATCAAACAGGTTGGAGGCAATGTGAGACTAAGACCTAGCCTGGCAAAGATACTGTGATTACGTGTTGTGTGGTGTGATAGTAGAACATTTGTATATAAGTTGATAGTCATTTACAGTCATTCTTTTTCATTTATAGTGTATACAAGGTTACATTAGAAAGGGGGCCCGTGTGTTTGTGTTTATACCGCATGAATGCGCTCGTCTGAGTCCAGTGACGGTGTATGCGTCTGTTGCGTGAGAGTCTGTGCGTACGACTGTGGGCAAGTCAGCGTGCGTTACAGTTGCATAAAAAGAAATAAAAATATATTATGGTTAGACAACACCAGATAATTAAATTTACGTTGCCTTGGATACGTGCTTGTACAGTTGTGCTTTAAAATCAGCTAGGGAAATTTTTTTTTAAAACCTATGTTGTAGATGCAGAGGAATAGAATTCCACAGGAAACAACCTGAGTATAGACAAACTGGATTTATACAAATCAATGCGGGGCCGTTTTATGCTCAGGTTGCTCCGAGAGGTGCTTATCTCACTTCTCAGTAAGAGTAAAAAGTTCCGAATAAGTAGCCTGGGAGGCCTTACCCTTAAGAGCTTTTGTGCACTAGTACGCACTTGTTAAATACTAAGTGTTTGTCAAGACGAAGGAGTCCAGCTGCCTCGAGCCTCGCCTCAGTGGGTAGTGACTGAGCTAGAAATAATGAGTTTTGGCTGCCTCTCTCTGTATAGCGAATTTATTTTCTTGAACTGAACCTCGCTACAGCCATCCCAAAACTGTTGAGGCATAATCAATGTGGGGCTTGATGTATCACATTGAAAAATAGTTTAACGCAATGTTCAGGATTAAATGACCAGCTTTCAGTTTAGGACAGTAAAAATAATTTCTTTTGAAATTGATCTTTCCGATGTGTATGAGATATGAGCTGCCAACTAAGTTGGGTTATCTACAACTACCCCTAGTAAACGGTGGCTGCTGTACTTGCTCTATGGGGACAGCTTCAAATGAGAGGTTTAGAGGCGCATGCAGCTGATGTTTCTGACGTGTTGTGACTAAGCATGATTTTTGTTTTAGTTGGATTGACTATCATTCATTTCTACTGCACCACTTAGAGACTTCTTGTAGGCTCTGCTGGAGCTGTTGGTTAGTGTCAGCTACAGTTTTACCGGATGCATGTAGCGTCGCAATCGTCAGCAAACATGTCACACTCGGCACTAGCAACATGTGATGTGTAGTGGTAAATCATTAATAAAAAATACAAAATAACAATGGGCCCAAACCGAACCCTGAGGGACACCAAGGTCTACCTTACCCTCTGTGGAATAGTTACCATTTACATAGACAGCTTGTGTTCTCGCAGAAAGATAAGAGTTAAAGAATGAAAGGGCTGACGGTTGTTGTTGTTGAAATAAACAATACAGTTTCCTTAGCAGATTTCATGATTTATCAGATGCGAACGCTTTTTTCAGGCCAAAAATACCGTGCCAGTCATTTTGTTATTGTTGATGTTATCTAGCCATGAATCAACCATACGTACTAATGCTGAGTGGCAATGAGTGTTTGGGTCTAAAACCGGACTAGAACTTATTTAACCAAGCACGCGTTCTTCGAGGTACTGGAGGAGATGCTTTTGAATATGCTCTCAAGTAGGCTTTGATAAAACAGACAGAAGAGAAATGGGACGAAGGTCATTTACATCAGTACAGTATCTTTGGTCTTGGGTATAGGAACAACTTTTGCTTTTTTTAAACCGCCACAGGAAAAGTATTGTACTGTATGCATAAGTTAAAAATGTAAGTGAGGGGTTCAACAATATAAGGCAGTGATATGTGGAGTATATAACCATTTATACCGTCTTGTTCTTAAGGCACGTACTATAACACCTGAGAGGGAGAGGGAGGAGAGAGAGAGAGAGAGGAGAGGGAGAGAGAGAGAGAGAGAGAGAGAGAGAGAGAGAGAGAGAGAGAGAGAGAGAGCGAGAGAGAGAGAGGAGAACGAACGGGGAGTACCCTTGGGCACGAAGTAGGCTGAGTGTCTAATACACAAAGCCTGCTAAGCACCAACCCGAAGGCAAACTTTATATCACCATCAAGTTGAGGAACTACCTCGGGGAAAAAACGGGAGGACCCCGGGGAAAAAAACCCAGCATTTAGCAAGGTACAACAACAAGGAATATCAATGAAACAAAGCATATAATCAAATTCAGTAAGAGAATTATGGTATAGGAGGAGAGTAGGTAGTTGTGAAACCATCTTCAAGGGTACCTAAAAAAATAATGTGTGGTGGGAGAGAAAGACAAAAGGGGAGAGGGAAGGGGAGGAGGAAGGGGAAGAAGAGAAAAAGGGAAAAGAGGGAGAGAGAGAGAGAGAGAGAGAGAGAGAGAGAGAGAGAGAGAGAGAGAGAGAGAGAGAGAGAGAGAGAGAGAGAGAGAAAGGGGAGGAGAGAGGAGAGAGCAATAGAGATTAAAAAAAGAGGAGCGGCGGGGGGGGGGGGGAGGCCAACAACATAGAGCCACCAGCCCACCCAACAGGCACCACACCAGCCCACCGGACGAACGCACAGGCATGCGAACAAGACGACCACATACATCCCAAAGGGAATGCACACGATCGCCCCCCACACCCGCGCATAAATCCAAGGACCGGCGACCAGGCGCCCGACAGGGAAGGGCAAAGCGTACGGCCAGCGCTGAAAACGTCCCCATGAGAGTCACAAAGTACATATCAATAAGCGCCAGCCTCACCTATCTGAGTAGTCATACAGAAGCGACTCAGTAAGGGAAATGACAGTTAGCAGATAAAAAAGGCACAGGCAAGGTCAACAAACGGTTAATCTTTCATATTCATCCCGAGTGGCGCCACAGGGCCCACGTTATATTAATCCAACAAATTGTCTCGGGCTTTCCTGGCCCAGACATTACTGGCTTGCATAAGCCAGAGGCCTTAACACGAATGATCCCAGACGGAGTGGTCGGCCTGGTTGAAATGTCGCCCGACCGGTCTATTGTAATGGTACTTGACCGACTGAAGAAGTTCTTTAAAACGGTCGTTGGTGGTCCTTTCCGTCTCTCCAACATAGAGTTGGCCGCATTTCACACAGGAGATGACATAAATCACGTTGGTAGTTTGACATGTGAAGTATCTGATTTGTTGAATTTGTAACGTGGACCATTCACCACTGTAGAAAGGCAATAAAAGGATAAATTGGAATGTCCTTGCAATTTGGAACATGCATGCACGGTGTGGAGCCGAGAGGGTCCCAGCGTGGTAGAACGAGGGTTTAAGAGTAGCAGCGAAACAAGATAAAAGTCCTCGACGAAATTAATAAACCCTCCTAGAAAGCCACCAACGGAGGTTCCAGAAAAAGAAAAGCAAGCGGACTCTTATACTGGACAGACAAAATAGACCCCGAGATATACGCACAGAGAAGCTATCTTTACCGACACCGGATCTGGAGTGTTGCAGAGATGCTGAGTAAGCTCATGGTTACGAGGGCCAGTCACTCTCAGCGGGCAAGTTAAGTCTGCAGTAATACTCGTCGCGACTACGTCTATTGTCAACTGCGGCTCTGGAGAGATCCATTGCACAACAGTAAGGTGGGTAATGTTTGGTCGATGAAAAAATCCAGGCCCATTCTCTTTGCGAATTAACATCAAAAATCCTGATTTTTTCGGAACAGATTCTTTTAAGCCGAGGAAACTGAAGCGAATAAGGGATGCGACGGTTACTTAGTTGCATCGGGGTATCGTGCGAAGCGGACGCGGTAAGTACGAGGTATGAAGTGTGAATCCGCCGTAGGCATTCGTAAAGCCTATTGCAGTTCATCAACATATCCGCGCAATCAATACACTATGCTCACAATGTCCACAGAAGTCGACTGAAGTAGCTGATATAATGTATGTGAACTTGATGGATGGGTGGAAGACCTGACATCTGAAGAGAATGAATGTCTAAACGGTGGCAGCGTGGGTCCATGATGTAGTAGCACCGATACCAATCAATCGATGTAGCGTTTATACATCTCAAT
>BTPG01000002.1:2055500-2085484 GCA_036245525.1 Semisulcospira habei | reverse complement strand
TGTGTTCGAGTTACCTAGCCCGCATTCCAAGACTCTGAAGCCTAGATTTCAGGTATGTTTCTATATGTAGTATTGATAGTTGTTTAGTTAAAGACAGTATGCGTGGTAAGATTAATGTGGTTGTATGGCGGTGTTCCGGTTTGGTTTAGTTAGTATGTTTAGAATTCGGTGAAGTAACCGGTGTTTGTATACAGTTGTTTACCGAGTTAGATGACTAAAGGAATATGAAGTGTGCATGTCTAAGCCGCTATGAAGATAGTACGTGGTTGGGTAAGCATAGTCCTTTCCAGGGTATAGAGTAATGTATAGCAAGAGTGTAAGTTAGGCTATAGTCTGTTTCAAGACAGTGACAGAGATATGGGGGTGATATGAAAATGGTTTATGAAGCACGTGTGTGTGTGTGAATGAACGTGTGAGTTATTTGTATCAGCCAGGTTATGTGACGTTTCTCATTGATCCAATATGTTGTGTGTTTAGCAAGTGTTACGTTGGGACTTTTGTTGTCTATTTAGAGTTCTTGTAACGAGAGTGGAAAGACGGACGCCGAGACGTCGAGTCGCAGGAGGGACCTACGTGAGGTCATCCCTCCAGCTCTTCTGAGAATGAGTCTGACTGGGAACCAAGACACCCAAGTCCAAGCGAGAACTGAGTACCGTACGAGAACGAGGACGTCCGTGCCCAAAGAGACAGGACGGCAATACGCGTACGACGATGGACTTTCACGCCTAGACGTGAGAAGGACCAACGTAACCAGGCAACAACATCAAACAGGTTGGAGGCAATGTGAGACTAAGACCTAACCTGGCAAAGATACTGTGATTTGAGTGACTGTGTGATAGGAGAGCAGTGTATATAATTGATAGTTATTTAAGTCTTTCTTTTCATTCATAGTGTATAAAGGTTACTTTAGAAAGGGAGCCCGTGTGTTGTGTTTTACCGCATGAATGCGCCCGTCTGAGTCAGTGGCGGTTTATGCGTCTGTTGCGTGAGAGTCTGTGCGTACGACTGTGGGCAAGTCTGCGTGCGTTACAGTGGTGACCCTGTTTTAGCGGTAGGTTAAAGTATCTGCGGGCGATAGTGGGGTAGTGGACTTAAAGTATTTTGTATTGCTAGGTGCGTATTAGGTTGATAATTTTGCCATTTATTTGTATTTTTACGTTTTTGTCATTGTACAAGTTGCCAATATGGAGGTAGACCCATTAGAGGCATACATTAAACAGGGGGAAAGGTTAGGACTTAGGGATGAGAAACTTTTTGATTATGTCGAGAAATGTAGGGATAGGGAAGATAGAGCGAGAGAAAGAGAAGCTCAGAGAGAAAGGAAGAAAGAGAAGCTCAGAGAGAAAGGGAAGAAAGGGAAGTTCAGAGAGAAAGGGAAGAGAGAGAAAGAGTAATTAAGAAAGAGGAACTAGAGGTTCAGAAAGCCTTAAAGGTGAAGGAGTTAGAAGTTCAGAGGGTGAGGGACGAAAAAGAATTAGAAATTCGTAAACTTAAAGAGGAGAAAGAGTTAGAAATGCAGATACTGAGAGAAGAGAAGGAGTTAGAAGCTCAGAGAGAGCGAGAAGAGAAAGAAAGAGTCTTTAAGGAGAAGGAGTTAGAAGCTCAGAGAGAGCGAGAAGAGAAAGAAAGAGTCTTTAAGGAGAAGGAGTTAGAAGCTCAGAGAGAAGAAAGAGAAGTTTAGAGAGAGCTAGAAGAGAAAGAAAGAGTCTTTAAGGAAAAGGAGTTAGAAGCTCAGAGAGAAGAAAGAGAAGTTCAGAGAGAGAGAGAGAGAGAGAGAGAGAGAGAGAGAGAGAGAGAGAGAGAGAGAGAGAGAGAGAGAGAGAGAGAGAGAGAGAGAGAGAGAGAGAGAGAGAAGAGAAATAAAGAGCTCTTAGGAAAGAAGAATTAGCGTTTCAGAGAGAGAAGGACGAGAAGTCTCTAGCGTTTCAGAGAGAGAAGGACAAGAGGGAACATGCCTTAAGAGAGAAAGAATTGGAATACCACAGATAGAAAGATAGGGATGTACAAATACAGTTAGCTCGGGATGCGGGATCTAGACCAGATAGTGATTCAGTAGGCCGGGGCATACGGAATTTTCCTAAACTGCCAATGTTTAAAGAGTCCGTGGACTCTATTGATGCTTTTTTGTGTCGTTTCGAGTCTCATGTGCAGGCGTTGAGTTGGCCTTCTGCCAACTGGCCCGTTTTGCTTTCATCTGTGCTTGAGGGACAGGCCTTGAGTCTTTACCATAGTTTGACCGTTTCGGGGACCATAGATTACAAGACTTTGAAGGAGTGTCTCTTGCAGAAGTTCCAGTGTAATGCGGAAGGGTTTAGAGAACGCTTGAGAGCTTGTCGGCCAGAGACAGGGGAATCGTTTATGTCGTTTGGCAAGCGGTTGTCCCATTTGCTCGTACGTTGGGTCGAACTGTCAAAGATCGACCACACGTACGAAGCATTGTTCGATCTCATGATGGCTGAACAGTTCTTTGGTAGCGTTTCCAAAGATCTAGCGGTATTCTTGAGAGAGCGTAACCTCAAGACTACGGACGAGTTAGTACAGCACGCGGAGGCTTTTCGGATGGCGCATCCTACGAAAAACCTCGCGCGTAGGACCGAGACACTGTCAGTCGGGTTGGTCGCGGCTAACACGTCTGAGGGTTACCGGGGGGTCAATACTTTACGTGAAGACCAGCTGGTTAATGGTAGAGGTACTTTGCGTTTTCGACGCAGTGATCGAGGTAACAGCAATGGCGGTAGCGATTCGTACGCACGTGGAGGGACTTCTTTGCGTTGGTATGGTCGTGGTCGTGTTGCGAGTTCGGACACTCAGTGTTTTTCTTGTCGTGGGTATGGGCACTTCAGTCGGAGCTGTCCATACTACAGTGCAGGCGCGCAGTATGCTAGTTATCAGGAGCACGGCCATCTGGCTCATCAAGGTCCTAATAGTCCTGGTATGGTGGAGGGGGCGGTGCAGCCCACTCACGTAGCCAGTTTTGCGGTCCCAGTCGGGGAGGAACCACAGCTGGGCGCAGTGTGTTCAGATGACGACGGTGGTTGCCTACCGCTGGTAGACGGTGTTGTTAATGGATGTCTCGCTTCTGTTCTCCGTGACTCCGGTACAACGACCGCGGGGGTCAGACGTAGTCTAGTTAGGGAAGATCAGTACACAGGGGAGACACAAGAAGTAGTTTCGTTTGGAGGCAAGATAGAGGTTTTTCAGTTAGCTAAGATAGAGATCGACACCGAGTTTTTCACAAGTGATCTGGTTTCGTGTGTCATCGACGAGCCAGTCGTTGATTTAGTTCTGGGTAACATGAAGGGTGTGCAGCCAGTCATCGCTAAAGTTGGAGCGATTAAGCGAGCTCACGTTCCTAGCGGTGCAGTCGCGATGAGAGCTCAGAGCAAGCGTGCTCGTGGGCAGAGGGAACGTGTTATTTCCGTCCAGAAACAGGGAATCGGTCAGCGGGTGTGGCCCAATAGTCGGGTTGGCTGGAGACGGCATACTTCTGTTGCGGACAGAAATGCGGCTCAGCACCCAATAATAGGTAGGTAGATCGGAGATCGAAGTCTCGCGATTGTGTGTTTTGTGCGTGGGCAGTCGTTGGATCTTTTTCATTTCTGGAGGTTTTAGCGCGTTAATTCGGTTTTCAAGTTTGCTGTGCGATCTGAAGGTGTTCGTTAAGGCGAAAGGCTGTAATTTTCTTTCTTGTATTCTAGATAGTCAGTTAGTCCTTTCCTGTTTTCGGATAATACGTCGAGTTGTCTTAAAAAGAAACTTGGTCGTTTCTTTTTTTTTCCCGAGGAAGGGGGAATTGTGATGAAGCTCTATGCTTGTGCATAGTGCTCACACAGTAGGATTAGTACGGTACGGTTTTTGTTAATGAGTAGGATTAGTACGGTACGGTTTTTGTTAACGGTTTGTTGCCGAAAGTCCGTGTGGCAATAGACGCACGTGGATTCTGTAAGACATGGTTAGCACGGGTCTTTTTAGTGAGTTCTGTTTAGTGAGTTCTAGGCGGAAGCTGTGACTGTCAGAGGTCTAGATCGGGAGTGCGGGCTGTTTTGTTGTATGGAACGGTTGTGTTCGAGTTAACTAGCCCGCATTCCAAGACTCTGAAGCCTAGATTTCAGGTATGTTTCTATATGTAGTGCTTTGTCGAGCATGGTACGGACGTTCAGACAGCGGACGCCCTGAACGTCGCTCCGCCCTCATTGCCCATGAATTGCGGAGGTTAAACATCGACATCGCCGCGCTCAGCGAAGTACGCCTTCCGGACGAAGGCAGCCTCCAAGAACTTGGTGCTGGGTACACCCTCTACTGGTCAGGCAGGCCTGCATCAGAAAGACGGCTTTCAGGCGTGGGTTTTATGGTCAAGACATCCATTGCGACTAAGCTGGAAAACCTACCAACGGGCCACTCAGACCGCATCATGTCCATGCGCCTCCCACTGAGACACCAGCAGCACGTCACCCTTCTCAGTGTGTACTCCCCAACCCTCCTGGCAGAGCCTGCTGAAAAGGACAAGTTTTACACTGACCTGCGCAGCCTCCTACAGAGTACCCCTGCAGACGACAAAGTCATCATCCTTGGCGACTTCAACGCCAGAGTGGGCCAGGTCTCTGAAGCCTAGAAAGGAGTCCTCGGCAAGCATAGCGTGGGGAACTGCAATGACAATGGCCGCCTACTGTTGGAGTTCTGTGCGGAGCAGCAACTGGTCATCACCAACACTACTTTTCAGCAAAAGGACAGTCGAAAGACCACCTGGATGCATCCTCGCTCCAAACACTGGCACCTTATCGACTATGTCCTAGTGCGTCAGAGGGACCGCAGTGACGTCCTCCTCACCAGAGTGATGCCCAGCGCAGAGTGCCACACTGACCACCGCCTTGTCCGCTGCAAACTCAGGCTCCACTTCAAGCCAAAACCCAAGAAATGGGGGCCCCCCAAGAAAAAGCTTGATGTTGCCAGCCTTCAGCGTGACGATGTGAAAGCTGCCTTTCAGACAGATTTACAGCACAGGCTCAAAGACACAGCGGACCCAGTAGACTCCTCCCCTGAAACACTTTGGGAACAACTGAAAACTGCTATTGCAAAATCCTCTGCAGAAGTCTTGGGTTTCGCCAGAAAGAAGAACAAAGACTGGTTTGACGAAAACGATGTAGAGATCCAGGAACACCTAGCAAAAAAAAAAGAGCCGCCCATCAGGCCCACCTAGCCCAGCCTTCCTGCCCTGTGAAGAAGTCTGCCTTCCGCCTAGTCTGCAGCAGTCTCCAGCGCAAGCTCAGAGATCTCCAGAATGAGTGGTGGACCAGACTTGCACAGAGGACCCAGCTTTGTGCTGACAATGGTGACTACAGGGGCTTCTACGAAGCACTAAAAGCAGTGTATGGCCCCAGGCACCTGGTACAAAGTCCCCTGCGAAGCGCGAATGGCCAGGCACTCCTCACAGATAATACCTCCATCTTGAACCGCTGGTCGGAATACTTTCAGAGCCTCTTCAGCGCTGAGCGCACTGTTCAAGAAGCAGTCATCCTACAAATCCCACACCTCCCAGTAAAGGTTGAATTGGACGAACCGCCCACCGCTGAAGAGACCCTCACAGCCATCCACCAGCTCAAGAGTGGCAAAGCAGCAGGCATTGATGGAATACCGCCAGAGATCTGGAAACATGGAGGCACAGCACTGCACAACAAGCTCCATGACCTCTTTCTCTGCTGCTGGGAGGAAGGAACACTACCAAAAGATCTCCGTGATGCAGTCGTTATCACCCTGTACAAGAACAAAGGCGAGAAGTCTGACTGTTCCAACTACCGGGGAATTACCCTGCTGTCCATTGCTGGGAAAATCCTTGCAAGGCTGCTCCTGAATCGGCTGGTACCTGCCATCGCTGAAGACCAACTCCCAGAGGGCCAGTGTGGCTTCAGAGCAAACAGGAGCACCACCGATATGGTCTTTGTGCTGAGACAGCTACAGGAGAAGTGCCGCGAGCAGAACAAAGGGCTGTACGTAACATTTGTCGACCTAACAAAAGCGTTCGACACTGTGAGCAGGCAAGGCATGTGGCAGATCCTGGAGCGACCTGGCTGTCCCCCAAAGTTCCTCAACATGATTGTCCAGCTACACGAGGACCAGCAAGGCCAGGTCAGACTCAACAATGACCTCTCAGAACCATTCCCTATTCTCAACGGCGTAAAGCAGGGCTGCTTGCTGGCACCGACCCTCTTCACCATCTTTTTTAGCATGATGTTGAAGCAGGCCACAGTGGACCTCAATGATGACGATGCAGTGTACATCAGGTATCGTCTCGATGGCAGCCTGTTCAACCTCAGACGACTGCAGGCCCACACGAAAACCCTAGACCAACTGATTCGTGAGCTGCTTTTTGCTGATGATGCTGCCCTCGTTGCACACACAGAGAGAGCCCTGCAGCGCATCACGTCTTGCTTCGCAGATGCTGCCCAGCTCTTTGGACTCGAGGTCAGTCTGAAAAAGACAGAGGTCCTCCATCAGCCGGCACCCAAGACAGTGTATCGCCCTCCTCACATCACCATTGGCGAGTCTGAACTAAAGTCAGTGCACCAGTTTACTTACCTTGGCTGCGTTATCACGTCGGACGCCAAGCTGGACAAGGAGCTTGACAGCAGGCTGGCAAAAGCGAACAGCGCTTTCGGGCGACTTTTCAAGCGGGTGTGGCACAATCAACAGCTGAAAACAGGCACCAAGATCAGCGTGTACAGAGCTGTGGTCCTCACCACCCTGCTGTATGGTTCCGAGTCCTGGGCCCTCTACCGCAGCCAACTACGACTCCTCGAACGCTTCCACCAGCGCTGCCTGCGTACCATCCTGGGCATTCACTGGAGTGACTATGTCACCAACGTCGAGGTCCTTGAACAGGCTGAAACTGTGAGCATCGAGGCTTTGCTGCTGCGGACACAGCTCCGCTGGGCGGGGCATGTCTCCAGGATGGAGGATCATCGCCTACCAAAGATCACCCTGTTCGGCGTGCTTGCCACTGGACACCGTGACAGAGGGGCACCAAAGAAGAGATACAAAGACTGTCTCAAGAAGTCACTTAGTGCCTGCCAAATCGACCACCACCAGTGGTCTTCGCTTGCTGCGGACCGTGACACCTGGCGCCCCACCATTTACAAGGCAGCTGTCTCCTTTGAGGACTCTCACAGAGCTAGCCTTAAGGACAAGCGGCTCAGGAGAAAAAAACAGAGATGCCGCAGCTCAGAACCCTGGCCATACCTTCCCCTGCAGCCACTGCGGTCGAACCTGTCTGTCTCGGATTGGCCTCCGCAGCCACGAACAAGCCTGCAGACGTCGTGGGCAACTCCTATAAAATCTTCGTTCGCGAAGTCAAGCCAAGCACCTATATGTAATATTGATCTCTTGGCTTGACTTCGCGAACGAAGATTTTATAGGAGTTGCCCACGACGTCTGCAGGCCTGTTATTGATAGTTGTTTAGTTAAAGACAGTATGCGTGGTAAGATTAATGTGGTTGTATAGCGGCGTTTCGGTTTGGTTTAGTTATGTATGTTTAGAATTCGGTGAAGTAACCGGTGTTTTTGTATACAGTTGTTTACCGAGTTAGATGACAAGGAATATGAAGTGTGTATGTCTAAGCCGCTATGAAGATAGTACGTGGTTGGTTAAGCATAGTCTTTTCCAGGGTATAGAGTAATGTATAGCAAGAGTGTCAGTTTGGCTATAGTCTGTTTCAAGATAGTGACAGAGATATGGGGGTGATATGAAAATAGTTTATGAAGCACGTGTGTGTGTGTGTGTGAATGAACGTGTGAGTTATTTGTATCAGCCAGGTTACGTGACGTTTCTCATTGATCCAATATGTTGTGTGTTTAGCAAGTGTTACGTTGGGACTTTTGTTGTCTATTTAGAGTTCTTGTAACGAGAGTGGAAAGACGGACGCCGAGACGTCGAGTCGCAGGTGGGACCTACGTGAGGTCATCCCTCCAGCTCTTCTGAGAGTGAGTCTGACTGGGAACCAAGACACCCAAGTCCAAGCGAGAACTGTGTACCGTACGAGAACGCGGACGTCCGTGCCCAAAGAGAAAGGACGGCAATACGCGTACGACGAAGGACTTTCACGCCTAGACGTGAGAAGGACCAACGTAACCAGGCAACAACATCAAACAGGTTGGAGGCAATGTGAGACTAAGACCTAACCTGGCAAAGATACTGTGATTTGAGTGACTGTGTGATAGGAGAGCAGTGTATATAATTGATAGTTATTTAAGTCTTTCTTTTCATTCATAGTGTATAAAGGTTACTTTAGAAAGGGAGCCCGTGTGTTGTGTTTGACCGCATGAATGCGC
The DNA here is from genome assembly GCA_036245525.1 of Semisulcospira habei. Lineage (NCBI taxonomy): Eukaryota > Metazoa > Mollusca > Gastropoda > Semisulcospiridae > Semisulcospira > Semisulcospira habei. Next base: position 2,077,162 of record BTPG01000002.1, on the reverse strand, counting down.
CCGTCTGAGTCAGTGGCGGTGTATGCGTCTGTTGCGTGAGAGTCTGTGCGTACGACTGTGGGCAAGTCTGCGTGCGTTACAGTGTGTGTGTGTGTGTGTGCGCACGCGCGAAATATTTCTGTTTGTTATTATTATTATCATTATCATTATTACTATTATTATTATTATATTATTATTATTATTATTATTATTATTATTATTATTATTATTATTATTATTATTATTATCATCTCTTCTTTTTTTGTTTTTTTTTGTCATGTTATATTTTCTGCTGTTATATTTATTTTAAATGTTATTAAGGACAGACGTGTAAAAAGGCCTGCGTGCCTACTGTCTTCATCCTTCGAAAATAAAGTTTCAATTCAATTCAATTCAATTCAATTCTCTCTCTCTCTCTCTCTCTCTCTCTCTCTCTCTCTCTCTCTCTCTCTCTCTCTCTCTCTCTCTCTCTCTCTCTCTCTCTCTCTCTCTCTCTCTCTCTCTCTCTACCCCTCACCCACCTTCACCCCCCACACTTTGGTACCGGTTTTAGGCCACTTTACAAATTTCAAAATACAAGCGATCAAAAATCTCTGTAACTTCAGTAGCTGAACTGGCCCTTCGTCTGTCTTTTACTGTGTTTGTTTTAAATGGCGTAAATCCGAGTCTGTTACGTGAGTGTGCGTGTTGGGTTTCAGTTCGCGGTGCTTTGAGTCGATTCACCCAAAAATTGAGACCAAATACCAACAACCCAGATCGTCTCTTGAACATTGGCCACCTTAATGTGTATCATCTCTGCCGCAAAATACCTGACATCACTATTCTCTTAAATCAGCCATCACAATTTCATATCTTTGGCTTCACTGAATCCCGCCTGACAGACAATATCAGTGATCAGGCAATCTCCATACCTAATTTTGCTATTCTACGTCGTGATGCCTCTGTTCTAGGTCAAACTGGCATAGTAATATACATACATGACTCTATAATTCAATATGTGACTAGAAGACTTGACCTAGAATCAAAGCAAATTGAATGCATGTGGCTGGAAATAAAAACATCGAAGTCATCACCCGTTCTTGTAGGGTTTATTTATAGAAATCCAGCGGCCACAGTGGCATGGCTTGATGACTTTGAATCAATGATTGACACAGTACAGAAATGAAGGGTTGATATACATATCCTAGGTGATTTTAATATTGATTTGTTAAAAGACTGTTACTCTTCATGGAATTGAATGATCTCTTTTCTTGGTTTAACACAAGTTATTCAGTCGCCCACACGAGTTACTTCATCTTCTGCGACAATGATAGACCATATCTATACTACAAATGTAACTGCTGTTAATAATGTCCATGTTCTCAATTTTTCTATCAGTGATCATTTCCCAGTATCTTTCTCGCTGTCTGCCAAATTAGCTAAGAAATCTTGCACAGGGCATACTACTATTATTAACAGGTCTTTCAAAAAATTTAACCAGAATGCCTTTCTCTATGACTTATCCAATACCCCATTTAATGATGTGTTAAATTACAATGACCCAAATGAAGCCCTCACCCGCTGGTATGAACTGTTCCTCGGTATTCTAGATAAACATGCCCCAGTGCAAACAAAACGTGTCAAACATCCCACAATTCCTGAATGGCTAACTGAAGAAATAAAAGCAGCCATGCAACTCAGAGATACACTTAAGAAAGAAAATAAATTTGTTGACTATAAAAAAACAAAGAAATGTTGTCAAATCTTTAGTCCGAAAAGCTCAAAGACAACATGCTGAACAGATCATTGCAGACGGCAAGGACCTGCGCTCTGTTTGGCAAGTTATCAACACCTTTACTAAAGGTCACAATCACAGAGACATGAACATTGCACCTGAGCTCACTGCAGATACCTTCAATACCCACTTTCTTAGCATAGCTGAGACTTTAGCACGCACTATTGATCCTGCGAAATACCAATGTTCTGAGCAACTACGATTTCACAGTAACAATACTGCTGGTTGTGTTTTCTCACTCCCCCCAATGACTGTTTTTGACGTGGGTAAATATATATCTAATATGAAAAAGAGGTCATGTGGTTCAGATGGCATCAGTTGTGAAATTCTTAAAATAGCTCTGCCCTACATAGTTGAGTCTCTAACGTTCATTTACAATCTTTCTATTCAAAGAAATATTTTCCCTGATGAGTTAAAAACAGCTAAGGTCATTCCCCTTCTCAAAAGCAAAAACTTAAACTCATTGAATAATTATAGGCCTATCTCCATTCTACCAGTTATCTCAAAACCTATTGAAAAACATATCCATACACATCTGCAAAATTTTCTAGAACAGAACTGTCTACTCAGTAAAATGCAGTCTGGGTTTCGCCCGCAACACTCTTGCCAAACTGCCCTTATACATATCATTGATAAATGGCTTACAGCCATTAATAATTCTCAGTTATCAGGTGCAGTTTTTCTTGACCTTAAAAAAGCTTTTGATTTAGTCAACCACTCTATCTTATTAAAAAAAAAAAACTACCGATGTATCACATCGATTCCATTACCGTACATCTGATATCATCCTATCTAAGTGACAGAAGACAGAAAGTTTTGCTTCATGGTAATTACTCGAGTGAACGTTTAGTAACGTGTGGTGTTCCTCAAGGGTCAATTTTGGGCCCATTGTTATTCAACATATTTATCAATGATTTACCATTCTCTATCTCACATCCCGATGCAACATGTGACTTATTTGCCGATGATACTACCATACATACATCAAACAGCGAATTGCCAAAATTAAACGAAGTTCTCCAGCAAAGTCTTGATGAGGTTTCAAGCTGGTGCCAACATAATCATATGATAATTAGTGTCCAAAAGACAAAGAGTATGTTAATTACTTCACGCCAAAAACATCAACGTGGTCTCATGCCCTTAACATTATACCTGAACTCTGAGCCCCTTGATTAAGTTAAAAACACCGTTTGCTTGGAGTCACAGTAGACAACCAGCTCAGCTGGGAACCACATATCGAAAACACATGCAAAACAATATCTAAAAATCTATTCCTGCTATCAAAACTAAGTCAAATAGTTAACACTGAAACTAGAAGACTCTTTCTCCATGCCCATATTAAGACACACTGTGATTACTGCTCCACTATCTGGGATGGATGCAGTGACGTACATTTAAAGAAACTTAACTCATTGTACCGTCGAGGGGTAAAGTTAACTGTGCCCCCTCTCCCACCGACGAAAAGTTTAGAACCATCCGACTGCTAAACCTAAACAAACAGTTCACATTTAATCGATGCATACTTATGCATACAATTCTTCACCATAAAACCCATCTTACCTTCGTATGTTATTTTTGGATAGTCAAAGACAAAACACGAGGAACAGTTTGTTACAGCTACCATGGGCCAGGCTCGATATATATAAAACCAGCCTTTCGTTCTCAGGTGCCAAAGCCTGGAACAAACTACCATCCCAAATTAAATCCATTTCTAATTCTAGAACCTTCAAAACTCGTTTATATAACAAATAATCCAGACCAAAAAGGTGACTGCCAAGCGTGTGAAATGCAAAGAAGTACCCAACGGAGAATGAAACACGCTTAGAAAAAACGGTACAACACAATTTATTAATATTTCGGGTAAATACCCTTTGTCAAAATAGACAAACAAACAGAGACATTATTTGCTACTTATCTTCAGATGCAGAAGGAATGTGGGTACTTCTTTTCGTTTATATAACATCTTGTTACAGTAACTTACTACCTGAATGGACTACTTATATATATAAATTATTATTCACTATTATTGATATGTGTGCGTATTATTTGCATTGCTTTTTTTCCAGTTTATTTCTTCATGTTTCGATTTATTGTGTTATTTGTTTCTTACTCTTTGCTGTTAATATTTCTTTTCTAACAGGACAGTTTGTAAGAGAGGCGTTTCGCCTAAAACTTTATCCTGTCAATAAAACGTTTCATCATCATCATCATCTCTCTCTCTCTCTCTCTCTCTCTCTCTCTCTCTCTCTCTCTCTCTCTCTCTCTCTCTCTCTCTCTCTCTCTCTCTCTCTCTCTCTCTCTCTCTCTCTCTCTCTCTCTCTCTCAGGTGACGTAAAATAAAAAAAAAAAAGGAAGAACAAAAGTGCGGGGGAAAAGTCCCGTCTGTCTGTTTCTGCCGTCGGCGGAGTAAGACGTGTCAGTCTTATCTCCGCCGTGCAGCCAACCATGACGCCCTAGTCATTGCATACAGGATATTAAAACAGAGTTCGTTTTCTGTTTGTTGTTTTTTTTTCTGTGAACTGTGAATATTAAGGACGGTTTATTCTGTAAGATTTTGTGACCTGTAATTTTTAAACTACTTTATTCTGCTGTCTGTGAGTAGTACGGAGTATTGTGGTGTCGCTGTTGCGGTATTGTGATATATTCAAGTGTACACGTGGACATACTTCATATCTCCTATTGTTTGTATCGTGCTGGGACAGTGTGGATTCCTGGCTGTGTCTGATACCGCCATCTTCGTACGAGGTAACCTTAAACTCTTTAATTAACATTGAAATCAACGCTTAAAAAGTGTGGTTGTGAGTTCACTTGTATCTATTCTGACCTCTACTGTTGCAAAAATCACATCGTTGTCAGCTTGCGATTAATGCAGTTCGTTGGTGAACCCCCTGTTGCCAGTGTGTTAGGAACAAGTACCTATTACCATAGATTTAGGAGGCCAATGTTTGTTCTTCGGCTTACTGACACTGAACTACTTTACTGACTCTGTGATAAATTGCTGTATCGTCTCCACCTCCACACCTGACTCCACTCCAGACAGCCTGTAAACACGTTGGCACTTCCTGATGGGTGCCAAAATGTTTGCTGACCCCACCGCCATCCACACCCACCCCTGTGTTTAACTGACGACGGTGTTGAGTGCCAGGTTACAGCATACCAGGAAGTCTGAGTCGCGATGGCATCTCAGTCTTCATCCCTCCCCTTGAGTATCGTGACGCAATAACCCCCCCCCCCCCACACACACCGCCCCCACCACCCCGATCAACCCCTTCAAGAGAGATAAGCTGGTGCTAAAGGTTACTGCGTGCGGCCAGCAAACACGGTTCTACAGCAACGGCCCCAAGGGCGTCATCACTCTCAAGCGCTGGCGAACTGCCCTTTATCACCGCTACCTGCACCTGCTCCAGGCTAGAGGGGGCTACACTGTAATCTGGAGAGACACAGACCACAGGAATGAACCGGTCGAGTGTGGAGATATTTATCTGGACTGTTTCGGCCCTGCTCTTCCTGATGACCTGGGCAAGACGTTCATTCAGGTCAGGGGAGACGAAGAGCCCAAAATAACAATAACACTCTACTTTCACGTGCGACGCAAAACAGGAGGCACGTGCCTCATACTGGGGCATAACAAGGACGCATGGGTGGTCAGTGAGTACGAGTCCCTGTGTACATTCGTACAGCAGCTAAAGGACGGCTGCGCGGACCCATCGAACAATGTACTTGCGGACATGCCTGTGGGCGTGTCTAGGGACCGACAAATCAGCTCCATCCCCCCTGATTGTAACACTCCCAGACACCCCTCCCAGGACCTCAAACGAGCCAGAACCTGAGAGCTCAGCAAGCGCTTCAGATTTCCTCCTATAGCTGTATCCCTTAAGTACATCACAAGTGGATGACTGTAACCCTGTGTCCCCGTCAGCGCTTCAGCGCTCTAACACTGAGCCCCGCAACACTAATCCCATGCCCGAGGCACTGACTGTTTCCATTGGCAACATCTCCCCAGCTCACAGTGCTACGACCAGCGGTCAGACTTCCTCCCTCCTCTTTACCCCACCCCCTCCCCCGTCCCCTGGCGAGACACTTCATCGGGACTATCGCCTCTCATCCACCCTCGCTAATGTTCTTCTGGGCCAGTCATCCGTTACCATCGTAGCCAGTCCTATCTCCTTATACACAGCATCTGTCAGTGACCTCACCCAAGAGGGCGTGTCCTCTGCCCAGGCTCCGGTCGCCTGCACTGAGGAGGGCACTTCTAGCTGCGAACTCGCAAGGCAACTGGGTTTAGCGACTCAAAGCCGACCATCAGCCAGCTAATGCCCCAACTTGCTGCTGTCGAGTCCCTGCGACAGGAGTTGTATCATCTCCAATCGGAAACGCAGGAAAGACTGGACCAGTTAGACAACCGAGTGCTAAAATCTCAGTGACGGTAGCCAGTGAGCTGCAGATGTCTGAGTCTTTTGTACGCAACAAACTTTTTCAGATACAGGACCAGCTGACCGATCTGTTTGACTTTCACTGCCACCTACACGACACACTGCAGGGCCTTAATTCTGCGCGTGACAGTGACACCTACTTCATCCATGACGTGCGCAGTCAAGTGGAAAGAATGGAAGCAGTTGTCTCTAGCCATAAACTCGGCAATCAGCTCAACGAGTCAGTGCCTGAGGAAACGAGCGCCCCTCCCCCTCTCACTGACGGCGCTAAGGGGATTACCGACGGTGGCGGTGTAAATCCTGCTGCCGCAGGTGGTGAAGTGATCCCGGTAAGGATTACCCCTCCGAAAACCGTCAGCTCGTCAAGTACCTGGAAGGATCAGGCCTCTGGGGGTGTGCTGATAACGGTCCACGCGCCCCCGAAGCTGAGAGCAGCGGTGCAGGTGAGCGTGACCATGCTGAGAGGAACGGAAATCGGATTAAAGGCGTGAAACCACAAACCCTCATCCGCCCTACTCCAAGCGAAGAGATCCTCACACATCATGTCATGGCGGATACCACAACCCTCGTTATAGGATGCTCTGTCCTGCGCAACGTGAAGGGAGAGAAAATGGCATTGTGCCTGGGTGAGAGGGTGCAGATCATTTCTGTGTCGGGCCTGCAAACCTCCCACCTGACTGACTGGTGCATGACGCAGGCTCCCTCACCTCGCGTCCAACTGGTCACCTTCCATGTGGTGGTGAACGCCTGCAAGCAGAGGGAGATCACCAGCCAGCAGTGGGAGAAGCTAGTTACAGCCTGCAAAACGGCCTTCCCCAAAGCACGAGTCCAGGCCTCTTCTATCTTGCCTGCTGATCAGGGAAGAAATTCGCGTTTAAATCAGCGTATCTTTCCGTCCAACGCCAACCTGTGCCACGTGGCGAAAAGGTGTGCGCTTCCTTTATAGACAACACCGGCATCTTTCACACGTCAAATGGTCTACCTCGCAAAGCACTGTACCGAGTGGTCAACAAAGGCCGGCTTGACCCTATCCACCCGTCCCACGTGGGTACGCGGAGGCTGGCCGGTAATATCAAATACGGCGGGGAAGATGGCCACCGAACAACCTCTCAAAGGGATGCTACATCTCCTAATGTAACAACCGCTAAGCAGCTTTACTCAGACATTTCTGCGGGGTGGGCACCGGTGGGCTTGTCATCCGCTGTTCAGGAGCACCATGAGCAACAGCAGAAAAAAACAGCGATGCCGACAACAGGAGCAAAATGAACTACAGCAGCGGCAACGACAACAAGAACAGCATCAACCTCCGCAACAGCAACAACAGGATCTACAAGAGCAGCACCTACAACTACAGCCCATTCAGGAGCATCAAGATAATCAGTTTTTGCCCCCGACTGGCTGCAGTAACAGCAACTGATGTATCCGCTTGTGACACCGTGGCAGTACCAACCTCTCCTTAGCGGTGCTCATTGGACTAATTACCCACCATCTTCCGTCCAGGAAACGGAACGTATGTCCCGTACTACCCGAGTTACCCAGAGTCCATTCTTAGTGGCGCCCAGTGGGCGCAGTTTGTGAACGGTGTGCGTGCGTACTAGGCTGTGCAGTCGTTCGTTGTTTCCTACTCACTAAAAGGTGAGTTGGAGTGTGCGTTCATCTCCTGTGTCCACCTGTGAGTACACTAGGTGATCTCGTTGGCTATCTGCATTTTTTGTTGATCAACAGTGTGTTGTTGCCGCTATAGTTCACAACTTCATGGAGATCGTGTTTTTTTGTTTTTGTTTAGACAGTTGTTGTTACCACTACAACGGAAAATACAAGGTGTTCTCCGCTGCAGCGGTAAACAGAATCAAATAAATATATACTTCGTGGATCGAATATTACCGCATTGTGCCAGCAGTGTGTTGTTTGTTGCTGCAACAGAGAACAAAAGGTGTTTTCCGCTGTAGCGGTAAACAATTAACCGTTTACTTTTGCGTTGTGGGAATCATTCTACATTGTGCCAGCAGCGGAAAATTCAAGGTGTTGTCCCTGTAACGATTAACAATTACGGCCGCTCATCCATATCTTTGGATTATTCGTGAGGAAATCGTGTGATAGCATTCAGATCCACACCCATTGACGGTGTGCCTGGTCTTATCAACACATTTCAAGGCCTATAGTTTTTCGCTGCCTAGTGTGCCGTTACCAGAACACTCTTTTCACGTGTGACATCTGATACGTGTGCTACACCACAGTCACTATTTAGACAGCTTGCGTGGCATTCATACGTGGATACACTATTAATCAAAAGCGATCTTCATTTGATAACGCTGTGTTGGACACCGTTTGTGACGTTTGATACGACGTGATTTAACTTCAGTCGCGTTTTACTGCGTTGACACTTTTATTCTTATTCTCTCTCAGTTTTTATATTTTTTTGTATTGTGTTGCATTTCAATTGTGAGAATTAGAATTCAACATGATCCATAATGCTCAGACACACTGAAGCCTTCAAACTGGTCACTTGAACATCTACCATCTTTTTAACAAGGTGGCCGATTTGAATGTTTTCTAAACTCGTCTGAACCATTCCACCTGTTTGGTCTTAGTGAGACGCGACTTAACTCTGACATAAGCGATGAAGCCGTTCACATACCTAACTTTAGCATCACTCGACGTGACCCTAGTGTACTTGGTCAAACTGGGCTTGCCGTTTACATCCATAATTTAATCCAACATTTAGTAAAAAGGCGTGAGGACATAGAAACTCGTTGAGTGCATTTGGTTGGAATTTAGGGCTCCAAAAACTAAACCCGTCTTCATCGGCTTTTGTTATCGTAATCCATCAGCCAAGTTTGAATGGTACGATGATTTTTTGCATGCAGTAGAAAAAGTGGGCTTACCTAACTGTGACGCGTTGCTACTAGATATAGATAACATAAATATGTTGAAGCCCCATACGCATGAGATTGCATCACCACACACACAGGCTTAGAACAATTAGTTTCGGCCCCTACTAGGATGACAAAAACAACCGCAACACTCATTGATCACATTTACACCAACCGTCCCCTTAGTTTATTTAATGTTAGTGTTTCTGACCTCAGCATCAGTGATCACTTTCCTACTGTGTGTTCATGGAACAATAAAACTACCAGTGCATCGTAAGAACGGGCACAAGACTATAATGTATCGTTCATTTAAACAGTTTAATCAGTCTGATTTTCTAGCAGACTTTGATCAAACATCATTTCATGTCGTTAATAACGAAACTGACCCTGAAAAGGCTCTGGCTGTTTGGTATGAACTCTTTGCAAGAGTACTTAACAAACACGCCCCTTTACGGCAAAAGCGGGTAAAAAAAAAACCCACACGTTACCGCTGTGATGAAGCTCTATGCTTATGCATAGTGCTCACACATTAGGTTAAATACGGTACGGTTTTTGTTAACGGTTTGTTTGTGCTGATAGTCCGTGGGGCCTGCTGCCCACGTGAAATCTTTAAGGAACGGTTAACACGGGGTTTTAGTGAGTTCTGTTATAGTGAGTTCTAGGCAAAAGTTCAGTCTGGCAGAGCAGTAAATCGGTAGTACGGGCTTTCTTGTCAGAGGAATCAGATGTGTTTGAGATACCTAGCCCGTATTCTGAAGCCTAGAATTCAGGTATGTTTCTATATATGTAGTATTGATAGTTGTTTAAAGACAGTATGCGTTGGTAATGATAATTTGGTTGTATAGTTTTGGCCGGTTTGGTTCAGTTATGTTGGTTTAGAATTCAGTGAAGTAACCGGTGTTTTTGGTATACAGTTATTTACCGAGATGGATGACTAAAGGAATGTAAGGTGTGTATGTCTAAGTCGCTTTGTAGGTAAGTATGCGGTTGGTTAAGCATAGTCTTTTCCACTGTAGAGAATAGTGTTTAGAGTAGTGTTAGGCTATAGTCTGTTTCTTAGGTAGTGACAGAGATATGGGGGGTGTAATGAAAGTAGTTCGGTTATGAAGCACGTGTGTGTGAATGAACGTGTGAGTTATTTGTATCAGCCAGGTTACGTGACGTTTCTCATTGATCCAATATGTTACGTGTTTAGCAAGCGTTACGTTTGGATCCTTGTTGTTGTGTTTAGAGTGCTTGTAAAGAGTGGAACGTCGGACGCCGAGACGTCAGTCACAGGTGGGACCTAACGTGAGGTCATCCCTCCAGCTCTTCACTCAGAGTGAGTCTGATCGGGACCAAGATACCCGGATCACAGCAAGAACTGCGCTACGGTACGAGTACAAGGACGTCCGTGACAAAGACACAGGACGACAGGAAAGAGCATACAACGGACTTGCACGCATAGACGTGAGAAAGACCAACGTAACCAAGCAATAACATCAAACAGGTTGGAGACTCTGAGAACTGATACCTAGCCTGGCAAGGATATTATGTGTGTGTATGTGATATTAAGACGTGATAGTGGGGAAGGAGTGATGTACATAGATTGATAGTTTGATAATATTTTAAGCGTTTCTTTTCTTTTATATTGTATAAAGTTACTTATTTGAGTTTTACCTCATGAATGCGCCCGTCTGAGTCAGTGGCGGTGTATGCGTCTGTTGTGCGAGAGTCTGCGTACGACTGTGGGCAAGTCTGCGTGCGTTACAACCGCCTTGGCTAACACAATAAATAATCGAAGCTATGAGATTGAGGAATCACTTAAAGAGACACAAGCACCAAAAAACAACGTAACCGTGTCAAGTCTATGGTACGCAGGGCTCAAAAGTCTTTCTTTGAACGAATGATTAAAGAAGACAGAGATACTGCCGCACTCTGGCGCGCAGTTAATCTCGTCACCCGAGGTAACAGCAAGAAATCGTCAGCCATTCCTTCTAGTATTACTGCAGACACTTTTAATAAACATTTTCTGCCTGTTGCCGAGTCAATCATACCCTCAAGCGGAAACGCGTCTTACACATGCCCGGAGGCCCTGCTTAACTTCTGTAAGCAGAAGACTAAGGACAAACCCCCCTTTCTCTATCCCGCCTCTAGCTGTGTATGAAGTAGGAAAACTGATCGGGTCACTGAAAAACAAAACAAAAATCAGATCAGATGAGATTAGCCGTAAAATTCTGAAACTTTCCCTTCCCTATACAGTAGAATCGTTAACGTATATTTATAACTTATGCATCCAACAAAATATGTTTCCATCAGAACTGAAGCAAGCCAAGGTTATCCCTTTGCCTAAATCAAAAGATCTGTCTGATGTTAATAACTATAGACCCATTTCAATATTATCCAGCCTTTCCAAACCTCTTGAAAGACACGTAAACAAACACCTTTATCAATATTTGGAGAGTCGCAGTCTTTTGCACGTATTTCAGTCCGGCTTTCGCCCCAGGCATTCTTGCCACATGGTATTGACAAGACTTATTCATGCGTGGCTAGCATCCATGAATAACTCCCAAATAACTGTGTCGATCTTTATTGATTTTAAGAAAGCTTTTGACCTTGTAAATCATAACATCCTTTTGTCAAAACTTCAAGCATATCTCTGCAATGCAGATGCTGTCTCATTGTTTACTTCATACTTAAGCGGAAGAAAGCAAAGAGTACTGTTAAATGGATCCTACTCCTCGTATGGTCTCGTCAAAAGCGGCGTGCCTCAGGGCTCTGTCCTCGGGTCATTGCTGTTCTGCATATTTATCATTGACCTTCCACTGAATATTAGTTGCCTCGATATTTTTTGTGACATGTTTGCTGACGACTGCACATTCTACACTCCTCACAAAAATGTAGCTGCAATTAGCACGCGTCTGCAGAAAAGCCTGCATGAGGTCACCGACTGGTGTCATTCCAACTCCCATGTCCCTGAATCCGTCAAAAACAGAATGCATGGTTATAACCACACTTCAAAAGTACCAGCTATGCCCGCTCTCTCTTAGTCTGTCTATAAACGGCAGCCCAATTGAGCAAGTATCACACCACCGCCTCTTGGGGGTCATTATAGATGATCAGCTTAAATGGCAACTGCATATTAACAATGTGTGCAAAAGGGTTTCCAGAAGTCTGTTTATGTTGTCAAAATTGAAAACAATTACAGACACAGATACGCGTCTTCTTTTCTACAATGCTCATGTCAAGTCGCACATAGACTATGCATCAACAGTGTGGGATGGTTTTAGTGATGTACATTTGAAGAGGCTGCACTCCCTACATAGGAGAGCTGCTAAGCTTATATTTCCCGATCCCGAACTCTCAACTGACGAAAAGCTTAAAACTTAAAAAATGCTCCCTCTATCTCATCACTTTCAGTTCAATAAAGGTGTATTGATGTACAAGCTGTACAAGCAATCATGTCCGCTGTACTTGAGTTCTTTTTTCTCAGAACCGATATCTGTAGCTTCAAGACATGGACAACAATTCAAAGTACCCCTGTCGCGTATTGATTTATTCAAAACCAGTTTGTCATTCTCGGGAAGTTCATTCTGGAATTCTATTTCTGCAGAAATCAGAAATGCAAAGACGCTCACCTCATTTATGGTAGCCTCTTCAAACACCTAGAATCTCTGACGTAATCTAATCATTACAGTACAGGGATAACTTGAGCGTGTTTTCAAGTGTGTAAATGTGCGTGTGTGTGAGTATGTTTGTGTGTGTGTGTATGTGTGTGTGTGTGTGTGTGTGTGTGTGTATGTGTGTGTGTGTGTGTGAGAGAGAGTGAGTGAGTGAGTGAGAGAGGAGAGAGAGAGAGAGAGAGAGAGAGAGAGAGAGAGAGAGAGAGAGAGAGAGAGAGCGAGAGAGCGGGCGAGAGAGCGTCTCTTTTTTTTTCTTCTTCTTCTCTATATACAGTGGACCATACTATCTGAGTGCCAAGAGTACATTGAATACTGCATGTACTGTGTATAATGTTTTTGCCTTCATATGTGTATACGCGATACTTTTGGGCGCGCGCTCACGTACGTATCTGTGTGTGTATGTGTGTGTGTGCGTGCGTGCGTGCGTGCGTGCATGCGTGCGTGCGTGCGTGCGTGCGTGCATGCTAAGTGTGTGTGTGTGAGTGAGAGAGAGAGAGAGAGAGAGAGAGAGAGAGAGAGAGAGAGAGAGAGAGAGAGAGAGAGAGAGAGAGAGAGAGAGAATTGAATTGAATTAAAACTTTATTTTCTAAGAATGAAGACAGTAGGCAAGCAGGCCTTTTTACACGTCTGTCCTTAATAACATTTTAAATAAATATAACAACAGAAAAGATAACATGACAAAGAAATAAAAATAAAAAGAAGAGATGATAATAAAAATAATAATAATAATAATAATAATAATAATAATAAACAGAAATATTTCGCGCGCGCGCGCGCACACACACACACAAATACACACACACACACACACACACACACCACACACACACACACACACACACACGCACACACACGCACATGGACACAAAACCCTCAGAGTGGGTTACCTACCATTTTTTGTGAAAATGGGTTTCCATATTTCTATTTATGAGAGAGAGAGAGAGAGAGAGAGAGAGAGAGAGAGAGAGAGAGAGAGAGAGAGAGAGAGAGAGAGAGAGAGAGAGAGAGAGAGAGAGAGAGAGAGAGAACAATGAACAATGAACCTTTATTTTCCAACGGTAGAAGTTATTGGTAACAGGACCAGTTTTGAAACTTGCCGTTGCTACATCTACTACATAAATGACATAGACATGTAAACATACACATACCACACACTGACGCATGTATGCACTCGTTTACGCACGCACGCCCGCACATACGCACGCACACGCACGCTCACACACACACAAACACAAACTTGCACACGCACGCACTTAGACACACACGCACACATATACACACACGCTCTCGGACACGCACTCCAGACATACGTACGCGCATAACGCGTACGCACACAAATATAAAATGAGTAAAAATGCAAAGTAAAGCAATACACAGAAAATCATTAAGTACATTAGAATTCATACAGCAAAGGCAAATATGTATATATGTGCGCTCTCTCTCTCTCTCTCTCTCTCTCTCTCTCTCTCTCTCTCTCTCTCTCTCTCACACACACACACACACACATACACACACACACACACAGCATGCATGCACACACACACACACACACACACACACACACACACACACACACGTGAGCGCGCGCCCAAAAATATTGCGTACACACATATGAAGGCAAAAACATTATACATAGTACATGCAGTATTCAATGTACTCTTGACACTCAAATATTATGGTCCACTGTATATATATGCATAAACAAAACAGAAAAAAAAACAGACGCTCTCTCTCTCTCTCTCTCTCTCTCTCTGTCTCTCTCTCTCTCTCTGTCTCTCTCTCTCTCTCTGTCTCTCTCTCTCTCTCTGTCTCTCTCTCTCTCTCTGTCTCTCTCTCTCTCTCTCTCTCTCTCTCTCTCTCTCTCTCTCTCTCTCTCTCTCTCTCTCTCTTTTTCTCTCTGCACGCACCCGGGTCTGCCCTGGGGGACTTAGGTTGGGTTAACTACTTTTTAGTTCCCAGGGTCACCCTGGTCAGCCCCACAGGGTGGGTTTTCCTCTCTATTCTGGGGCATGTGTTTCTGTCTACCCTTTGTCCATTCACCTGTATTTGCCTTTTTTAAACTCTCCCTACTGTCTGCACTGCCTGTAGCTCTTGATATTGGATGTGTGTTGCTAAATGGTCTTAGCTTTATTTAGGCCCCATGTGTTAGGTTTATTTAACGTATTGGACCGTCTGGCGACATACATTCAATTTTCTGTTTAATTTTTTTTTTTTCACAAGCAGTGCAGGCACGTCCTGATAAAGTCTTGTTGCTGTCGGGACGTTAAGCAATGTACAATCAATCAATCTCTCTCTCTCTCTCTCTCTCTCTCTCTCTCTCTCTCTCTCTCTCTCTCTCTCTCTCTCTCTCTCTCTCTCTCTCTCTCTCTCTCTCTCTCTCTCTATAGTTGTGTGCATCGTAAGAACGGGCACACAACTATAACGTACCGCTCATTTAAACAGTTTAATCAGTCTGCTTTTCTAGCAGACCTTGATCAAACACCATTTAATGTCGTTAATAACGAAACTGACCCTGAAAAGGCTCTGACTATTTGGTATCGACTCTTTACAAGAGTACTTAACAAACACGCCCCTTTACGGCAAAAGCGGGTAAAAAACCACACGTTACCGCCTTGGCTAACGCAAGGAATAATTGAAGCTATGAAATTGAGAAATGACTTAAGAAGACACAAGCTATTTAACGAATACAAAAAACAACGTAACCGTGTCAAGTCTATGGTACGCAGGGCTCAAAAGTCTCTCTTTGAACGAATGATTAAAGAAGACAGAGATACTGCCGCACTCTGGCGCGCAGTTAATCTCATCACCCGAGGTAACAGCAAGAAATCGTCAGCCATTCCTTCTAGTATTACTGCAGACATCTTTAACAAACATTTTTTGTCTGTTGCCGAGTCAATCATACCCTCAAGCGGAAAAACGTCTTACACATGCCCGGAGTCCCTGCTTAACTTCTGTAAGCAGAAGACTAAGGACAAACCCCCCTTCTCTATACCGCCTCTAGCTGTGTATGAAGTAGGAAAACTGATCGGGTCACTGAAAAACAAAAAATCATCGGGACCTGACGAGATCAGTCCTAAAATCCTGAAACTGTCCCTTCCCTATACAGTAGAATCGTTAACGTATATTTATAACTTATGCATCCAGCAAAATATATTTCCATCAGAACTGAAGCAAGCCAAGGTTATCCCTTTGCCTAAATCAAAAGATCTGTCTGATGTTAATAACTATAGACCCATCTCAATATTATCCAGCCTTTCCAAACCTCTTGAAAGACACGTGCACAAACACCTTTATCAATATTTGGAGAGTCGTAGTCTATTGCACGTATTTCAGTCCGGCTTTCGCCCCAAGCATTCTTGCCACACGGCACTAACAAGACTTATTGATGCGTGGCTAGCATCCATAAATAACTCCCAAATAACTGGGTCGATCTTTATTGATTTTAAGAAAGCTTTTGACCTTGTAAATCATAACATTCTTTTGTCAAAACTTCAAGCATATCTTTGCAATGCAGGTGCTGTCTCATTGTTCACTTCATATTTAAGCGGAAGGAAGCAAAGAGTACTGTTAAATGGATCCTACTCCTCGTATGGTCACGTCAAAAGCGGCGTGCCTCAGGGCTCTGTCCTCGGGCCATTGCTGTTCTGCATATTTATCAATGACCTTCCACTACATATTAGTTGCCGCAATATTTCTTGTGACATGTTTGCTGATGACTGCACACTACACACTCCTCACAAAAAAAGTAGCTGCAATTAACACGCGTCTGCAGGAAAGCCTGCGCGAGGTCACCGACTGGTGTCATTCCAACTCCATGTCCCTGAATCCGTCAAAAACAGAATGCATGGTTATAACCACACGTCAAAAGCACCAGCTATGCCCGCTCTCTCTTAGTCTGTCTATAAACGGCAGCCCAATTGAGCAAGTATCACACCACCGCCTCTTGGGGGTCACTATAGATGATCAGCTTAAATGGCAACTGCATATTAATAATGTGAGCAAAAGAGTTTCCAGAAGCCTGTATATGTTGTCAAAATTGAAAACAATTACTGACACAGATACGCGTCTTCTTTTCTACAATGCTCATGTCAAGTCGCACATAGACTATGCATCAACAGTGTGGGATGGTTCTAGTGATGTACATTTGAAGAGGCTGAACTCCCTACATAGGAGAGCTGCTAAGCTTATATTTCCCGATCCCGAACTCTCAACTGACGAAAAGCTTAAAACTTTAAAAATTCTCCCTCTATCCCAGCACTTTCAGTTCAATAAAGGTGTATTGATGTACAAGCTGTACAAGCAATCATGTCCACTGTACTTGAGTTCTTTTTTCTCAGAACGGACATCTGTAGCTTCTAGACATGGACAACAATTCAAAGTACCCCTGCCGCGTATTGATTTATTCAAAACCAGCTTGTCATTCTCGGGAAGTTCATTCTGGAATTCTATTCCTGCAGAAATTAGAAACGCAAAGACGCTCACCTCATATAGGGACAGCCTCTTCAAACACCTAGAATCTCTGACGTAATCAAATCATTACAGTATTGGGATAACTTACACGTGTGTTCAGATGTGAACATGTGCGTGCTTGTGTGTGTGTGTGTGTATGTATGTGTGTGTGTATGTGTGTGTATGTGTGCGAGAGAGAGAGAGAGAGAGAGAGAGAGAGAGAGAGAGAGAGAGAGAGAGAGAGAGAGAGAGAGAGAGAGAGAGAGAGAGAGAGAGAGAGAGAGAGAGAGTCCCTTTTTCCCATAGCCGCACCATAATATTTGAATGCCAAAGAGTACCTTTGAATACTGCATGTACTGTGTATAATGTTTTTGCCTTCATATGTGTGTGCTCGATATGTTGGGCGCGCGCTCGCGTATGTGTGTGTGTGTGTGTGTGTGTGTGTGTGTGTGTACTGTATGTGTGACTCTGTGTGTGTGTGTGTGTGCGCGTGCGTGCATGCTGTGTGTGTGTGTATGTGTGTGTGTGTGTCGGCGTGAGAGAGAGAGAGAGAGAGAGGGGGGGGGGGGAGAGATAGCACCTGCATTCATATTTGCCCTTGCTGTATGAACTTTAATGTACTTAATGATTCTTTGTTTATTGCTTTACTTTGTATTTTTACTCATTTTATACTTTTGTGCGTACGCGTATGCGGGTAGGTATGTCTGGAGTGCGTGTCCGAGAGCGTGTGTTTGTTTTTGTGCGTATGTGCCTGAGTGCGTGCGTGTGTAAGTGTGTGTGTGTGTGTGTGTGTGAGTGTTCGTGCGTGTGTGCATGCGTACTGAATTGCGGTGTACATGTGTGTGTGTGTGTGTGTGTGTGTGTGTGTGTGTGTGTGTGTGTGTGTGTGTGTGCGTGCGTGCATGCGCGGGTTGCGATGTGCATGCGTGCGTACCTGAGTGCGTGTGTGGGTATGTGTGTGTGTATGTGCGTGGTGCGTGCGTGCGTGAGCGAATGTAGCAGTGCATGCAGCAGTGTGTGGTATGTGTATGTTTACATGTCTATGTCACTTATGTAGTAGATGTAGCAACGGCAAGTTTGAAAACTGGTCCTGTTACCAATAACTTCTACCGTTGGAAAATAAAGGTTCATTGTTCATTGTTCATTGTTCATCTCTCTCTCTCTCTCTCTCTCTCTCTCTCTCTCTCTCACACACACACACACACACACACACACACACACACACACACACACAAACACACACGCACAGACATTCTCACACACCTGAACACACGCGCAAGTTATCCCTGTACTGTAATGATTAGATTACGTCAGAGATTCTAGGTGTTTGAAGAGGCTGACCCTATATGAGGTGAGCGTCCTTGCGTTTCTGATTTCTGCAGGAATAGAATTCCAGAATGAACTTCCCGAGAATGACAAACTGGTTTTGAATAAATCAATACGCGGCAGAGGTACTTTGAAATGGTGTCCATGTCTAGAAGCTACAGATATCCGTTCTGAGAAAAAAGAACTCAAGTACAGTGGACATGATTGCTTGTACAGCTTGTACATCAATACACCTTTATTGAACTGAAAGTGATGGGATAGAGGGAGCATTTTTAAAGTTTTAAGCTTTTCGTCAGTTGAGAGTTCGGGATCGGGAAATATAAGCTTAGCAGCTCTCCTATGTAGGGAGTTCAGCCTCTTCAAATGTACATCACTAGAACCATCCCACACTGTTGATGCATAGTCTATGTGCGATTTGACATGAGCATTGTAGAAAAGAAGACGCGCGTCTGTGTCAGTAATTGTTTTCAATTTTGACAACATATACAGGCCGCTGGAAACCCTTTTGCACACATTATTAATATGCAGTTGCCATTTAAGCTGATCATCTATAGTGACCCCCAAGAGGCGGTGGTGTGATACTTGCTCAATTGGGCTGTCGTTTATACACAGACTAAGAGAGAGCGGGCATAGCTGGTGCTTTTGACGCGTGGTTATAACCATACATTCTGTTTTTGACGGATTCAGGGACATGGAGTTGGAATGACACCAGTCGGTGACCTCATGCAGGCTTTCCTGCAGACGCGTGCTAATTGCAGCTACATCTTTGTGAGGAGTAAATAGTGTGCAGTCGTCAGCAAACATGTCACAAGAAATATCGCGGCAACTAATATGCAGTGGAAGGTCATTGATAAATATTGAGAGAGAGAGAGAGAGAGAGAGAGAGAGAGAGAGAGAGAGAGAGAGAGAGAGAGAGAGAGAGAGAGAGAGAGAGAGAGAGAGAGAGAGAGAGAGAGAGTGAGAGAGAGAGAGAGAAAGAGCTATGATGAATGAACAAGGAACCTTTATTTTCCAACGGTAGAAGTTATTGGTAACAGGACCAGTTTTCAAACTTGCCGTTGCTCCATCTACTACATAAATGACATAGACAATACACATACCAAACGCTCACGCATACATGCACTCGCTCACGCACGCACATACGCACGCACACGCACGCTCACACACACACACGCACTCCAGTTACGCACGCATGCACACAACACCTCATGCATGTACGCACACGCGCACACACACACACACACACACACACACACACACACACACACACACACACACACACGCACACCGCAATTACACATGCACGCACGCACACACACTAGCACACACAAACACAAACTTACACACGCACGCACTTAGACACACACGCACACATACACACACACGCTCTCGGACAAACACTTCAGACATACATACGCGCATAACGCGTACGCTCAAAAATAGAAAATGCAAAGTAAAGCATTACACAGAAAATCATTAAGTACATTAGAATTATACAGCAAAGGAAAAATATGTATATAGGTGCTCTCTCTCTCTCTCTCTCTCTGTCTCTCTCTCTCTCTCTCTCTCTCTCTCTCTCTCTCTCTCTCTCTCTCTCTCTCACTCTCTCTCTCTCAGTATGTGCGTATGTCTCTGTGTGTTGTGTAGCATGTGTGTGTGTGATGTAGAGAGTCAGTGTTTGTGCCTGTGAGCTTTTATTTACTTTCGTGTGAAACTGTTGTTTTGTTTGTGATAGTGTTCAATGGTAGTTCTTAGCTTAATTGTAGTAACGGCAAGTTTGAAAATTGGTCCTGTTACCAAATACTTTTACCGTTGTAAAATAAAGGTTCATTGTCATTGTCATTCTCTCTCTCTCTCTCTCTCTCTCTCTCTCTCTCTCTCTCTCTCTCTCTCTCTCTCTCTCTCTCTCTCTCTCTCTCTCTCTCTCTCTCTCTCTCCCTCTCTCTCTCTCTCTCTCTCTCTCTCTCTCTCTCTCTCTCTCTCTCTCTCTCTGGCCTCACACACACGCATTCACTCTTGCTCGCTCCTGCGCGCACTTACACACACACTCTTGTCTCTCGTGTTTAGTTTCTCTCCGTGTCTCTCTCTTATGAGTTTTTTTGTTGACGTCATTTTTACTCCCCCCCCCTCCCCCCCCCCACACACACACACACACTTTTGTTCTTCCTTTTTTTTATTTTCTTTTACGTCACGTCCTTCAGTTGCCACACTCCTTCTGCGAATGACGATAAGTCGAAGGTCGAAATTTGAAAAGGAATCGGGACTTCCAGCTCTCGCTGATTTCGTCCAGGGAGGGGGGGGGGGGGAGAGGGCAGGGGAGGGAGGGGGGGGAGGGTTGTCTCGCTGTCTGTCGCTCCGTCGCGCGGCGGCAGATGTTAATGCCTGGGCCGGGTGGTTGGTGATGGAGGAGGCGGGTGGTGGCCGGTGAACCGTTGCTTAGTGCGAGGCTGAGGGGTGATGGTACGCCAACCACTCGAGTAGGTCTTGAATGAGTGGTGGCGGGGGTGATGGCGGCCGGAAGAACCGTGGCTGGTTGCGGTATGGTTTGGGGAGTTGGGGTGGTGGCCAGTGGAGCTTGGGCTTGGGGGTCGGGCGCTGGAATGTATAGGGGCCGTTGTAGTGCCTCGGTGGTAAGCGGAGGTGTGGTGGCGGTGTGGGGAGCAGGGGCGTGCGTTTCTTCCGGAACCGCTTCGGTGGTCGGTGTCGTTTCCAAGGAGCGGTGGTTGTCTTGTTGTCCGGCCGGTGTCTGGGGGTGGCTGCTTCTGGCTGGGTTGGATCGGTGGCAGTGCCTTTGGTGTCGTAGGTGGGGGCCGGGGGTGCATCGGTGCCTGTCTCCCGCAGTAGGGGGGCGGTGTTTCCACACCCTCCGTGCCTGGTCGTTTTTTTGGACGGTGCCGTCTTTTTCGAGGCTGTGTGAGGGGTGGCTGTCGTGGACTGGACTGTGGTCTGGGTGGCTGCGTCTTCTTTTACAGGGGCCTGGATGTCCTTGATTGCTCCTGTGTGTACTAACCACCGGGTGGTGACTAGAGCCCGATGGTAGTTTTCTCCTGTTGTTGCCAGAAGGGCTGGCAGGGCGTCTTGCAGGAGAGAGATAAGAAAAGTGAGACTTCATAACTACCCCTCCCCTAATCTATAGATTTATTATAATCAACTAGCCATTTAGACA
>BTPG01000002.1:2011323-2053823 GCA_036245525.1 Semisulcospira habei | reverse complement strand
TGTATAGACACGCACACAGCCGTGTATAGACACACACACAACCGTGGTAGACACAAACACAACCGTGTATAGATACACACACAGCCGTGGTAGACACACACACACAACCGTGTATAGACACACACACACACATTCGTGCATAAACACACACACACACACACACACACACACACACACACACACACACACACACACAGCCGTGTATAGACACTGACACAGCCGTGTATAGACACACACACACACAGCCGTGTATGTACACACAAACAGCCGTGCATAGACACACACACAGCCGTGTATAGACACACACACCGCAGTGTATAGACACACACAGCCGTGTATAGACACACACACACACACACACACACATTCGTGCATAAACACACACACACACACACACACACACACACAGCCGTGTATAGACACAGACACAGCCGTGTATAGACACACACACACAGCCGTGTATGTACACACAAACAGCCGTGCATAGACACACACACAGCCGTGTATAGACACACACACCGCAGTGTATAGATACACACACAGCCGTGTATAGACACACACACAGCCGTGCATAGACAAACACACAGCCGTGTATAGACACACACACAACCGTGTATAGACACACAGACAGACGTGTATAGACACACACACAGCCGTGCATAGACAAACACACAGCCGTGTATAGACACACACACAACCGTGTATAGACACACACACAGCCGTGTATAGACAAACACACAGCCGTGTATAGACACACACACAACCGTGTATAGACACACACACAGACGTGTATAGACACACACATAGAGCCGTGCGCGGGCCAACTGCGGCCGACGTCAGCCAAAGGACATTTACACACTGGATTAGGTCAGGGTATATCCGCGTGTAGTCTGTGCAATGCTTACAAACCAAGGGGAATCACTCAGCGCTGGACAGACAAACAGTTAGATCCTCCCCAGCCCCCTCCTATCAGGCACCCAATCGCCAGCCCACATAGAAATACGCAATTATAGAACAAGACGATCATCTACATCTCTACATACATACTTTAGAGGATGTAGTTGATCTCTTGTTCTATAATTGCGTATTTCTCTGTGGGCTGGCGATTATGTGATTGATAGGCGGGGGCAGGTGGGATCTAACTGTTTGTCTGCCCAGCTCTGAGTGATTTCCTTTGGTTTGTGTACAATTCTGCCAGCGCTAGCCTCACCTATCTGGTTTGTGTGTAATGCTTGCCTCGTGTTTCTTGTTTGCAAATAACTTTTGAACGCGGATGATTTCCAGACAACTCTAAGGAGAAAAGATGATCACCAGCCTTGTTTCTAAATCATCGTAGTTTTCATTTAGTTCTATTTACAATAGTTTAGCCGCTGCCCTGAAATTCTCAACATGATCTTTTTAATGCTGCTACAATATACCTTCATCTAGCCCCCCCGTCAGATACACTGACATATTTTAATTCCTGCAAACGTCACGCTGTTGATGTTGAATGTTCAGTAGACTGATGTTGAATGTTCATATCAATGACCTCCCTAGAGTAGTGGGAAAATCAATGGGTTTAAAACCAACTAATTTTAAAATAAATTAAGACCACGTTCGGTGATTACTTGTTGTTCTTAGTGTTGTCCTGAAAGAAGTCTTGTTCAAATGTTAATTGCAAAAAAGGAGGCAAGCTTTGCTCAAACGGACTATACACCACAAATATTGCGGTTCAGTTAACGCGTTCCGCATCAAACAAGCAAAGCGTGCCACACAGTTCTGCTTGCGTGCGTCCTATATCAGGGGAGGCGATCTAATATAAGGCTAACTCCTTTTGAGAGAAATGTACAACAGTGCAGCAGATGAAGATGGGACCAAGAAAAGGCGCGGAGAATACATGATTAGCAAGAGACATCAACCCTCATGAGCCCCCGCGACTGCGGTAAGTTAGTGCGACTGGGGTAAGTTAGTGCAACTAAGGTAAGTTAGTGCGACTGTGGTAAGTTAGTGCGACTGCGGTAAGTTAGTGTGACTGCGGTTAGTTAGTGTGACTGCGGTAAGATAGTGCGACTGACGTAAGTTAGTGTGGTAAGATAGTGAGACTGGGTTAAGTTAGTGTGGTAAGATAGTGCAACTGGGGTAAGTTAGTGCGACTGTGGTAAGATAGTGTGGTAAGATAGTGCGACTGGCGTAAGTTAGTGCGACTGTGGTAAGATAGTGTGACTGCGGTAAGTTAGTGTGACTGTGGTAAGTTAGTACAACTGCCGTAAGTTAGTGCGACTGTGGTGAGTTAGTGCGACTTGGGTGGGTTAGTGTGCCTGGGGTAAGTTAGTACAAATGTGGTAAGTTAGTGCGACTGGGATAAGTTAGTACGACTGCGCAAAGTTAGTGCGAATATGGTAAGTTAGTGCGACTTGTGTAAGTTAGTGCAACTGCGGTAAGTTAGTGAGACTGGTGTAATTTAGTGCGACTGTGGTAAGACAGAGCGACTTCGGTAAGTTAGTGAGACTGCGGTAAGTTTGTGCGACTGAGGTAAGTTAGTGTGACTGTGGTAAGTTAGTGTGACTGCCGTAATTTACTGCAACTGTGGTAAGTTAGTGCGACTGCGGTAAGTTAGTGCATCTGGGGTAAGTTAGTGCGACTGGGGTAAGTTAGTGTGACTGCGGTAAGTTAGCGAGACGTCGGTAAGTTTGTGCGACTGCGGTAAGTTAAGGCGACTGCAGTAAATTAGTGTAACTGCGTTAAGTTAGTGCGACTGTGGTAAGTTAGTGCGACTGCCATAAGTTACTGCAACTGCGGTAAGTAAGCGTGACTGGGGTAATTTAGGGTGACTGCGTTAAGTTAGTGCGACTGGGGTAAGTTAGTGCAACTGCGGTAAGTTAGTGCGACTGTGGTATGTTACTGCAATTGTAGTAAGTTAGTGTGACTGCAATAAAATATTGTGATTGCGGTAAGTTAGTGTGACTGTGGTAAGTTAGTGCGACCACGGAACGTTAGTGCGACTGCAGGAAGTCAGTGCGACTGCGGTAAGTTAGTGCGACTGTGGTAAGTTACTGCAATTGTAGTAAGTTAGTGTGACTGCAATAAAATATTGTGATTGCGGTAAGTTAGTGTGACTGTGGTAAGTTAGTGCGACCACGGAACGTTAGTGCGACTGCAGGAAGTCAGTGCGACTGCGGTAAGTTAGTGCGACTGTGGTAAGTTAGTGCGACTGCGGTAAGCTGGTGTGGCTGCGGTAAGTTAGTGTGACTGTGGTAAGTTAGTGTGACTGCGGTAAGTTAGTGCGACTGTGTTAAGTTAGTGCGACTGCAGTAAGTTAGTGTGACGGCGGTAAGCTAGTGTGACTGTGGTAAGTTAGTGTGACTGTCTTAAGTTAGTGCGACTGTGGTATGTTCGCGCGACTGACGTAAGTTAGTGGAAATGCGGCAAGATAGTGCAACTGCGGTAAGTTAGTGCAACTGTGGTTTCTTATGAGAGTGTTTGTCTCTAGCGTCTACATGGGTGGCGTACGCCTTACACCCGGCAGATAAGGGCTAAAACGCGGGTTCTTACCCACTGGCGCTTGCTGCCAACTGTGCTGTAATCAGGGCAGGTGGCTGTATAAACACGAGGGGAAGGAGGGAAAAGGGTGGGGTGTGTGTGTGTGTGTGTGGGGAGAGGTGGGGGTTAAAGCGAGCAACAAGAGACATAGAGCCACGCGCGCTCTTCTTCAGGGTCTAAGCCGTATGCAGTGTGGTGTTGTCTGTGTGCCGGAAGCTAAGAGACATAGCGCCACGTGAGCTCTTCAGGACGGTCTATGCCGTATGCAGTGTGGGGTTGTTGTCTGTGTGTCGGAAGCTAAGGGGTTAACTCGGACTTGCCGACGGACGGTTGGCTGAATGATATTACTGTGGCCTGATTTTCATTTCTGCATACTTCAGCGCCTCATTGTTGTTTTTCCAATGATACCAGTTGACAAATTTAAAACCATCTTCTTTTTTGGTAGAGTAGACGCCGTTCAGGTGACTATACATACAATCCTTGTACCACCAGGCTCCAGTCCATCTAGTTGCACAACTATTAATGTAATCATCATTGTCTCTGTCCTTTGTGGAGAACTTAGAGTTGTTGGAATAGTTCATGCTGTCTCCTGCACACACACACACACACACACACACACACACACACACACACACACACACACACACACACACACACACACGTACACACGCACATACACACGCACACACGAACAGACACACATACACACACACGCACACACACACACACATACACACATACACACACACGCACACACACACACACACGCACACACACATACACACGCACACACAAACAGACACACACGCACACACACATACACACACACGCACACACACACACACATGCACACACACATAAACACACTCACACACACACACACGCACACACACATACACACATACACACAGACACACACACACATACACACACGCACACACACCAATCGCACACACGCACACACGCAAACACACACCCAAACGCATACACTCATACACACGCACACACGCAAACACGCACACACACGCCCACACGCACACGCACATACACACACACACACACGCACTCACACACACACACACACGCACACACACACACACACGCACATACACACACACGCACATACACACACACACACGCACACACAAACAGACACACACGCACACACACATACACACACACGCACACACACACACACGCACACACACATAAACACACTCACACACACACACACGCACACACACATACACACATACACACAGACACACTCACACACACACACAGGCACACACACACACACGCACATACACACACACGCACATACACACACACACACACACACACACACACACACACACACACACATACAAACTGTACTGTAAGACGCCTCAATTGGTTTAACTGATTCAGCCCCGACACACCAGCAAGACGTGGATCGAGCATGATAGTTCAGATGCCCATAGGCGCCAAGCTATTCTGGCACTACCCTTGAACAATTATGCTTAGTCACTCTCGAGAATTGTAATACAGCCCTTCAATGGTCAAATTTAAATTGGTGGATTTGGGTCCTGAAACAGAATGTGTTAAGATGATGCTGTAACATCATGATACAAGTTACAGTCTGTACGCAGGCCTACAACCAGACACTTGCACACGCCACACACAGTGTTAAGATGATACTGTAACATCATGATACAAGTTACAATCTGTACCCAGTCCTACAACCAGACACTTGCACACGCCACACACAGTGTTAAGATGATGCTGTAACATCATGATACAAGTTACAATCTGTACCCAGTCCTACAACCAGACACTTGCACACGCCACACACAGTGTTAAGATGATACTGTAACATCATGATACAAGTTACAATCTGTACCCAGTCCTACAACCAGACACTTGTACACGCCACACACAGTGTTAAGATGATACAGTAACATCATGATACAAGTTACAGTCTGTACGCAGTCCTACAACCAGACACTTGCACACGCCACACACAGTGTTAAGATGATACTGTAACATCATGATACAAGTTACAGTCTGTACGCAGTTCTACAACCAGACACTTGTACAGGCCACACACAATGTCACGAAATGGGGATTTATCAACAGCGAGTGCACGAGCCAGCTTATCCCGGCTCAAAATAGTAACCCTTTGCGTGTTGGTAGCGGTCTTAGTCGCGATGAGTCACGTAGGACTGTCGCCGGTAGCGGTCTTAGTCGCGATGAGTCACGTAGGACTGTCGCCGGTAGCGGTTTTAGTCTCGATGACTCCTGTAGGACTGTCGCCGGTAGCGGTTTTAGTCTCGATGACTCCTGTAGGACTGTCGCCGGTAGCGGTTTTAGTCTCGATAACTCCT
Source organism: Semisulcospira habei (assembly GCA_036245525.1). NCBI lineage: Eukaryota > Metazoa > Mollusca > Gastropoda > Semisulcospiridae > Semisulcospira > Semisulcospira habei. Next base: position 2,047,938 of record BTPG01000002.1, on the reverse strand, counting down.
GTAGGACTATCGTCGGTAGCGGTTTTAGTCTCGATGACTCCTGTAGGACTGTCGCCGGCAGCGGTTTTAGTCTCGATGACTCCTGTAGGACTGTCGCCGGTAGCGGTTTTAGTCTCGATGACTCCTGTAGGACTGTCGCCGGCAGCGGTTTTAGTCTCGATGACTACTGTAGGACTGTCGCCGGTAGCGGTTTTAGTCTCGATAACTCCTGTAGGACTGTCGCCGGTAGCGGTTTTAGTCTCGATGACTACTGTAGGACTGTCGCCGGTAGCGGTTTAATTATAGGAATCATCGCGACTAAAATCGCTACCGACACGCAAAGGGTGAATGAACCTGACAAAAAGGGCTACACATTCCGGATTTTGCTGACCCTACAAAAGGGCTACCCAGGCCGGATTCTGGTGACCCTACAAAAGGGCAACACTGGCCGGATTCTGGTGACCATACAAAAGGGCTTCCCCAGGCCGGATTCTGTTGACCATACAAAAGGGCTACACAGGCCGGATTCTGCTGACCTTAGAAAAGGCCTACACAGGCCGGATTCTACTGACCCTACAAAAGGGCAACACTGGCCGGATTCTGGTGACATACAAAAGGGCTACACAGGCCGGATTCTGGTGACCTTAGAAAAGGCCTACACAGGCCGGATTCTGGTGACCCTACAAAAGGGCTACACTCACATGCCGGATTCTGGTGACCATACAAAAGGGCTACACAGGCCGGATTCTGGTGACCCTACAAAAGTGCTACGCAGGCCGGATTCTGGTGACGCTACAAAAGGGCTACACAGGCCGGATTCTGGTGACGCTACAAAAGGGCTACACAGGCCGGATTCTGGTGACCCTACAAAAGGGCTACACAGGCCGGATTATGGCGACCCTACGCTCTTTCTTGTTACACCACTCGCCGCGGAATGGCATTATCTAAGGTGGATTACCATTGTTCGAGCTACCTAGCGACCTGCGATTTACCAGCAAAAATTGAAATGGGCCGACGACCGAACATGAGCACTGGCTGACTTGAAATAATGACGTAACAAGACTTGAAATGACAAATGCGTGGAGCAGGGAAGTGCGTCGTTTCAATTTTAAAATTAGAGTTTGACGTCACGTACAGGCTTCTTTTGTCATTTGAGTGAATATAAAATGGCGGTTGCATCTGGCCAAATCACAAGAGTTGTGTACTAGTGTCTACGCTGATTTAAAGGAACACCTCGTGGCAGAAACAGGTTAGAGGAAGGCTTTGCGGCGTCAAAAGTAAACATGCCGCGGAGTGCGTCCATTTTGAAAACTGTGTTGGTCACATTTCAGTGCACAAAAAATAGTAAGTAGAAGTCACGGGGTATACGCTGCTTAGTCACTGGGGCTCTCGTGGATCACCCAACAAGTGTTCACCTCGTGTGTTATTTGGTGCAGTCTACATGCTCAGTGAACTTCGCCATCCGGGCTATTTGGTGGAGCTGGGTGTTTCCATCTGGTTCTTCTTCAGAACGGCTGTGGCTACGTCAGCCCACAGAACGTGTAAATGGTACGAAGTGCCGTCTCAGTGTTCGTGTGCGTCATTGTGCGGACGGGGCGGGTGGGGGGTGTGGTGGGGGGTGGGGTATGGTGGTTGGGGTGGTGTTAGTGTGGAGAGAGATGAATCAGAAAGATAAGCTCTAATATACGAACAACTATGAATGTTCCTAGAAGAAAATCGCACGTGACCTCAAAACAATACGGTAGACTTTGTGATGAAATCCCATCTTGGTTCACCTGAAAATTGGGTAATTGACAATCATATATCATAGATAAACGTCATGCGCGCAATGTGTAGCGTTACAAAGTCTGCAAACGCCCTATGCAGTTTGATTTTTTTAACACACACACACACACACACACACAAACACACAAACACAAACACACACACACACACACAAACGCACACACAACACACACACACACACAAACACACACACACACACACACACACACACACAAACACAAACACACACACAAACACACAGACACACCCAAACACACACACACGAACACACACACACATACAAACACACACACACAAACACACACACACACAAACACACACACACAAACACACACACACACACACATAAACACACACACACAGACACAAACACACACACATACACACACACACAAACACACACACACAAACACACACACACACACACAAACACACACACACATACAAACACACACACACACAAACACACACACACACACAGACATAAACACACACACACACACACACAAACACACACACACAAACACACACACACAAACACACACACAAACACACACACACACGCACAAACACACACACACAAACACAAACACACACCTACACACACAAACACACACACACACAACACACACACAAACACACACAAACATACACACACACAAACACACACACACACACACACACACACACACACACACACCTGCGTTGCCGCTGTAGCCGTTGACACGCAGTTTGTAATTACTGTCAGGACCCCCGATGACAAACTCGTCGTATTTAGCGAACGCAGACTTCCCGTCAAAATCTGTCAGCTCCACACGAAGCGTTTGTTTCCTGGAGGCGGTCAGCCAGTGAATCTTCTCCAGACCTGTGTAGGAAACACATTTTAACTCTTTCGAGACGTGCCGCCTTCGGATACGCGGCTTATGACTGCTCCATGTGTACACCCGGCTTATGCCTGCTATATGTGTACACTCGACTTATGCCTGCTCCATGTGTACACCCGACGTATGCTCCCGGCTTATGCCTGCTCCATGTGTACACCCGGCTTATGCCTGCTCCATGTGTATACCCGGCCTATGCCTGCTCCATGTGTACACCCGCCTTATGCCTGCTCCATGTGTACACCCGGCTTATGCCTGCTCCATGTGTATACCCGGCCTATGCCTGCTCCATGTGTACACCCGCCTTATGCCTGCTCAATGTGTACACCAGGCTTATGCCTGCTCCATGCTTATGCCGCGTACCTGGAGGCGGCACGTCTGGAATAAGTTAACCTGTTCAGTGTCAGTCTAAACCAGACCGTGATTCTGCAATCCTAGGTCAAGACCAAAAACACTTTCCCAGGAACATGAATTCAAAGTGGTGTCACCTAGAGGCATAGATCCTCATGAGCAACTGCGGGGGTGAGGGGCTCATGATGATCTATCCTTTTTGCAGAGGGTGGTGTTAATATTTTCTCGCATTAAACAGGTTACAATTTTGTATAAATGTCTATGCTGTTCTTCTGGTCTTTTCGGACCAGTGCAGCCGCTATACAACGAACGTCAATGTCTAAACGTAATGCTTAGCTCTGGTGGTTTTTCATTCAAATAACTTTTGAACGCTGATGAATTCAAGAAAGCTATAGAAAAAAAGGAAGATCATCAACCTTGGTCCTAACGTATTTTAATTTTGCTTTTGTCTTGATGACTGGTTTAGCGCTGCCCTGCGACGATTTTGAACATTGTTATGCTGATGACACAGAGTTGTATGCCAGTGCGCAACGAAAACATGTTAGTCAGATGTTCCAGTATTTAGAGTCCTGTGGTCACAGACGTTCAGAATTGGACCACAGAACAAATTGCAAATGAATAATGACAAACATGAGACCTTCGGATTTTCTTGTTCAACCTCCAGGGTTGGTCAGAACAGTATCCCCTTTTCCGAGTCGGCCAGTAATCTTGGTGTTATCTTTGACAATAGGCTGACCATGAGAGAGCATGTCAACAAGGTTTGCCAATGCTCCTTCTTTGAATTGAGGAAGATCAGTTCAATTCGATACCTTGTCACCACCGAGACAACCAAAACGCTTGTTACCTCCCTTGTTCTTTGTTGCATTGATTTTTGTAATTCCCTTTTGGTTGGTCAGTGTTCCTCAGAATCTTCTTGATAAACTTCAAAGAGTTATGAACTGCTTTGCCTGACTAATTTACAGAGTACCGAAATGTGAGCACCTTACAACCTGACTTGTTGACCTGCACTGGCTGCCAGTATCTCAAAGAATTGTGTACAAATTACCGGTTCTGCTCCACCATTATTTGTCCGACCTGGTGATATGTGTCACTTTAATTTTTGTAACATTTATTGTAGTGTTTTCTTGCTTGTACTTTTGTAATGTGATTTTTTTATCTTGTAAAGCGCTTAGAGTACCATTCATTTGGAGGTTAAGCGCTATATAAATGTACATTATTATTATTATTATTATTATTATTATTATTATTATTATTATTATTATTATTATTATTATTATTATTATTATGAACAAGATCTTTTTAACATGCTAAATATACCCTTATCGAGCCCCATTCAGTAACTGTAACATATTGACTCTAGGAAATGTCACGCTCCCCAGGTTGAATGTTAAATAGCTTGGTCTTGCAAGACGTCTGATGCGTGCATAGCTTGTCACAGTTTCAGCGTCAGTGATGCATATCAGTATTCACTGGCTGAGGCCTAAACATGGTAGATATTTCAGCTATTTTGTAGTTCATCTCCACGATCTGCGATCTACTGATTTTAGTGGCTAAACCGCTGAGTTAAAACCTAAATACATTTCAAAATAATTTAGGACCAAGTTTGGTGACCACTTTTTGTTCGTAGCGTTGTAATGAAATATGTCTTCTTCGAACGGTTAATTGGAAGAAGATAAAAAGAAACACACAGCACGAGTCAAGCCTTGCTCTAACGGACTATACACAAAATACATGTATACGGTATATTATAACACACCTAACCAAAATTCGCCGGTTAAATTTCCGAATCCCGTCTCGTAAGCCGCCCAATCTTTGTAGAAGTCCACACTACCGTCCTGACGACGTTGAATCACCTAGATCAACATAGACAGATCACACACAGTATAGAAGTCCACACTACCGTCCTGACGACGTTGAATCACCTAGATCAACATACACAGATCAGTCACAGTATAGAAGTCTACACTACCGTCCTGACGACGTTGAATCACCTAGATCAACATACACAGATCAGCCACAGTATAGAAGTCTACACTACCGTCCTGACGACGTTGAATCACCTAGATCAACATACACAGACCAGTCACAGTATAGAAGTCTACACTACCGTCCTGACGACGTTGAATCACCTAGATCAACATACACAGATCAGTCACAGTATAGAAGTCCACACTACCGTCCTGACGACATTGAATCACCTAGATCAACATACACAGATCAGACACAGTATAAAAAGTCGCACTGCCATTTTCATTAGAACTTTGTAATGAATGTACATGGACTATGAAAATAAATAGTAAGCAAAATGTCCTCCGGTCAAACGTCAACCTTAGTCGGTCCTGCACGTTTGTGAGCGGCCGACTAAAGTCGTCGTCAGCCTAAGGAACGGTTGCTCACCAGGCATCTGTTAGGCACCCAGACACCTGTATGCATTACAGCCGATTTCGCCAATCTACTGGTGCGCATTATTTGACTGGACTATTCGTTTTATGTCTTATTTGACTGGACTATTCATTTCATGTCTTATTTGACTGGAGTATTCATTTCATGTCTTATTTGACTGGACTATTCATTTCATGTCTTATTTGACTGGACTATTCATTTCATGTCTTATTTGACTGGACTATTCATTTCATGTCTTATTTGACTGGACTATTCATTTCATGTCTTATTTGACTGGACTATTCATTTTATGTCTTATTTGACTGGACTATTCATTTCATTAGAACTTTGTAACTATTCATTTCATGCCTTATTTGACTGGACTATTCATTTCATGTCTTATTTGACTGGACTATTCATTTCATGTCTTATTTGACTGGACTATTCATTTCATGTCTTATTTGACTGGACTATTCATTTCATGTCTTATTTGACTGGACTATTCATTTCATGTCTTATTTGACTGGACTATTCATTTCATGTCTTATTTGACTGGACTATTCATTTCATGTCTTAGTTCACTGGACTATTCATTTCATGTCTTATTTCACTGGACTATTCATTTCATGTCTTATTTTATTTGTGACCCACGTACTTATACACATCCGTCGTCTATCCGTCTGTCCGTCAGTCGTCAGTCGTTCGTCGTCGGTGTGGTCAACTTTAACGTTGGCATGTCTCGGGGACGTGTAAACCGCGAACTTTCACCTCGGCCTCTGGATATGGCACGTCTGTTGCGAGGCATGTCTGAACATATCATTTGGAATGACCGTTTAAGAATCAAGGTCACACACAGGTTAAACTTGGTATACATATACGTGATAATTGGATGTTTAAGTGCATTTCCTACTTGTCCTACTGAAAACAGCAGCGAAGGTATATACTGATTTGTGCGCGTGAGCCATACGGGCTGTATCGTTCTTGTCTGTTGAACATGAAAGCACACACAATGGCTGCCTTACCGCGCATCCGCCCCCGTCCGTCACTTGATCACAGAAGACCGTGACGTTCCGCCCGTAAACGTTCAGCGTGTGGACGCCATTGACAGGGTCGAATGTCTTGACGTCAACGCAGCTGGTCGGCATGGAGACTGCAAGGTCCAGGATGTTTATGTAGAAAGGAAAATGACGTTCATCTTTTAATTAGCATGCTAATGCGAAAACCCACATAATCCACTTTTAATTGATTATTTTTTAAAGTCAAGGTGGGTTCTGCACAAAGGTCAAGGATGTTTAGCAACAAGGTTTAAGAATGTCTACGTACAAATGTTAAAAATACGTATGCACAAAAATCAACGATGCTTATGTAAAACGGTGAAGGTGTAACCGGGCTCCTGTTTCTATGCGCCTGTGCGTCTATGTCGCACTAAAATTGAAAATCCTGTACTGAAAATGTGACGATGGGGTAGGCAGACGGACTACAATGAAGCACGTCTGCCTCCGTGATGCACTAGTCTCCACTGATTTAAAGAACATGCTACCGTTAAAAATATTGCTGGTCCAATATTGTTACCCTAAAATGTTTTGATGGGGTGGTTGTACCCTCTAACATTTTTGCCTGGAGGTATTCAAATCCCTTTAGGGGTGTGAGAAAACGCGAGCCCTGTGTAATACTCGCACGCACTGTCTAGATACAGATGGCTTAACCTCTGGGTTGTTGGTGGTGGCGCGCTGTGTAATACCCATACACACTGTCTAGATACAGATGGCTTAACCTCTGGGTTGTTGGTAGTGGCGCCCTGTGTAATACCCACAAACACTGACTAGATACAGAGGGCTTAACTTCTGGGTTGTTGGTGGTGGCGCCCTGTGTAATACCCACACACACTGTCTAGATACAGATGGCTTAATTTCCGGGGTGTTGGTGGTGGTGCACTGTGTAATACCCACACACACTGTCTAGATACAGATGGCTTAACCTCTGGGTTGTTGGTCGTGGCGCCCAGTGTGAAAGAGCCCTGTGTAATATCCACACGCACTGTCTAGATACAGATGGCTTAACCTCTGGGTTGTTGGTGGTGGCGCCCTGTGTAATACCCACACGCACCGTCTAGATACAGATGGCTTAACCTCTGGGTTGTTGGTGGTGGTGCCCATTGTGAAAGGGCATTAACCTGTTCACTGCCGAGATAACGTGAACACAAACCATCTGCAAGAGACATAGATCCTCCTGAACCCCGCAGTCGCGGTACTGTACTGGCGCAATCGCGGGGGGCTGATGAGGATCTATGGCTCTCGCTGACACCACTTTGTGTTCAGAATCCTTGGACGGCTGGCATTGAAGGTTTACAGGTACCTTACCTTTAGGCCGCTCGTGCTGGGCCCCAGTGCGCTGAATGTGATCGTCAAGTTGTTTCTGAAGGGATTCGAGTTTGTCCAGAAAGCTCTCTGCAATCAATCAATCAATCAATCAATCAACCAATCAATCAATCAATCAATCAATCAATCGATCGATCGATCGATCGATCGATCGATCAATCAATCAACCAACCGGTCAATCAGTTAGTAAGTCAATCAGTCAATCAAGGAACCAACCAACCAGTCCGTCAGTCAGTCAGTCAGTCGTTCGGTCGGTCGGTCGGTCAATCAATCAATCAATCAATCAATCAATCAATCAATCAATCAATCAATCAATCAATCATCAATCAATCAATCAATCAATCAATCAATCAATCAATCAATCAATCAATCAATCAATCAATCAATCAATCAATCAATCAATCAATCAATCAATCAATCAGCCAATCAATCAATCAATCAATAAATCAATAAATCAATCAATCAATCAATCAATCAATCAATCAATCAATCGGTCGGTCGGTTGGTCTGTCAATCAAGCAATCAGTAATCAGTAAATCAGTACATAAGCACATCAACATCAACACGTGAACACAATACAACTGCAAGAGACTTAGATCTCCTGAACCCGCAGTCGCGGGGGCTGATGAGGATCTATGCCTCTCGCTGACACCACTTTGTGTCCAGAATCCTTGGACGGCTGTCATTGAAGGTTTACAGCTACCTTACCTTTAGTCTGCTCGTGCTGGGCCCCAGTGCGCTGAATGTGATCGTGAAGTTGATCCTGAAGGGAATCAAGTTTGTCCTGAAAGCTCTCTGAGTGATACAATCAATCAATCAATCAATCAATCAATCAATCAATCAATCAATCAATCAATCAATCAATCAATCAATCAATCAATCAATCAATCAATCAATCAATCAATCAATCAATCAATACCTATCCATCAATCCATCAATCGTTCGATCGATCGATCGACCAGTCAATCGACCAATCAATCAATCAATCAATCAATCAATTAATCAATCAATCAATCAATCAAATTATTCAATCAATCAAATTATTCAATCAATCAATCAATCAGTACATCAACATCAGTACATTTAAACATCGTCTTCTTTCACACTCTTTACACTTTTTTAAGTGCTTTCTATTAACAGAAGAGACTTTTTTTAAGACGGGTCGCGGTGGGGCGAATTTAATAGCATGTCCATGATGTCAAAGGCGGGCAGGCTAAACCTCTAACAATTGAACGAACAAAATAAAAATTACGTCATGTCTAGTTACGCTAACCTCGTTGCGGCACGTTCATTTGGCGCAACACGCCGTATGTGCCTGTGTATGTGCGTATGTGTGTGCGCAAACAAGAGAATCTCCGACATTTCTGTACACACAAACTTGACACTTGGCGAAATACTTTCTTAAGTGGGTGGCTAAGACAGCCTCCGAGCATATTGTAATTTATTGTATCGTTGAAAAAATAAAAACTGTTTATATGAAGTCGGTTGACCCAGATTAGAATCCGTAAGTTTTGTCATATTTACTTGAACATTTGCATATAGCTAGTTTGGAGAAAGACTTTGGATGAGTTCGTTAGCCAGCTTTGTATCCTTTCAACTTCTTTAGTACAAATTAATTCTTCAGTTTCAGAAAAGAATTAAAACACTAAAAAAATAAACTTTACATCTAGAGAAAGTCCGCAGACAGTGGCGGTGACGTAAAAGAGGCAACTCCGTCATCACGCAGACACTGACATAATACTCTAAATCTCATTCATCACTCTCTCTCTCTCTCTCTCTCTCTCTCTCTCTCTCTCTCTCTCTCTCTCTCTCTCTCTCTCTCTCTCTCTCTCTCTCTCTCTCTCTCTCTCTCTCTCTCTCTCTCTCTCTCTCTCTCAGACACACACACACACATCGACGCGCTTTCAGAGAGCTTGCAGGTGTACTTAGTGTATCATGTAGCTAGACAATATCAACCTGATTTTATACAAATTGTATATCAAGACTAAAATCGTACTGTGAAATTATAGTTTTGTCACCATTTTCTCATGTCTTGAAGCGAAAGTGAAGCTTATATTACACTAAATATAAAATTACCTAAAAAACAAAAAATACGTCATGATAAATAAAGTTTGACAAACCAATGTCGCATATGCACTGTCGCCCTTTTTTGAATTTTACTGTGGCGCATTGGCAGATCTGCCAGGCATTATCCAAAGTAGATATTTCAACACCAGAATTAGGTCAAAGACAAAAGGTAGAGACCCTTGACAGAGAGTACAGCTCGCATATAAAAGGGACTTTGTGGGTTATGGTTCATCCCATCTTGTAATATTATTGCGGTGTAAAGTTGGAGTAAACCAAGTGTTTCACCCTAACGCATGAGACTTGATTTTGAATAGCACTAAAACATACCCAAAAAATTTTATCTCGAAGGCCCACTACCGCCGTAACTGTTCAATGATACACTTTTGTAACAGATGTTTTCGAAATGTTACACACATTTCTAGCCATGGTTCATTTGGACACAGGAGAATTCAGTTCAACACACGTCGTCTTTACATGCAGTAACTTGACAATGACTCCACTCCCTTCTACAAATACATTCACATTACATCCAGTAACTTGACAATGACTCCACTCCCTTCTACAAATACATTCACATTACACCCAGTAACTTGACAATGACTCCACTCCCTTCTACAAATACATTCACATTACATCCAGTAACTTGACAACGACTCCACTCTCTTCTACAAATACATTCACACTACATCCAGTAACTTGACAATGACTCCACTCCCTTCTACAAATACATTCACATTACATCCAGTAACTTGACAATGACTCCACTCCCTTCTACAAATACATTCACATTACACCCAGTAACTTGACAATGACTCCACTCCCTCCTACAAATACATTCACATTACATCCAGTAACTTGACAATGACTCCACTCCCTCCTACAAATACATTCACGTCGTCTTTACATCCAGTAACTTGACAATGACTCCACTCCCTTCACACAATACATTCACAGCTTAAAATAGACTGCCGCGCTAACGACTGCGCAGAATAAATAAGTTTGATTACGCGTGTGCTTTTTCTGCATGTCCAAACTGCTGTTACAGTTCATTAGGTGTGTGGACAAGGCGTAACAAACACAAATGGGGCTGCAATGTGTCTTCGGACTTATGCGTAATGGTATTTTAATGTATATTACAAATTTCATATAGCTCGTGACAATAACATGAAATGGTCAGATCAAAATAGCCTGAACCGTGGTGTTCTCAATACTATTATTTTTTACATGTGCTTTTAATAAACTTGATAGCATGTTGTTATGACAGTATTTAAGTCGCATTCTTCTTATTTGTTTATGCTGATAATCTAAGACTGATAATAGAATGATTTGATATATGAAGTAGCTCTATCTCCTGCGTTCACACCTTGATTCCGGGTTGCATTATCTTAACACATAATGGTAATGTCTCTTCACACCTAACCTGTTAATTCTTGATCGGCCAGAGGGAAGATTAGTTCATGACACTTAATTTGTAGTACCTTGATTGAGGATTTCATTATTTTAACACATAATTGTAATGTCTCTTCACACTAAACTTGTAGTTCTTGATTGGCCAGAAGGAAGATTACTTCATGACACTTAATCTGTTTTGTAGTACCTTGATTCAGGATTTAATTATCTTAACACATAATGGTAATGTCTCTTCACAATCAAACTTTTAGTTCTTGATCGGTCTATGGGCAGATTACTTCATGACAATTATTCTTTTGGTTAATACATTATTTTAGGTCTGCATTATTCTAACACATAATGGTAATGTCTCTTCACACCTAAACTTATAGTTCTTGTTGGCATCTGGGCAGATTAGTTCATGACAATTATTCTTTTGGTTAGCATATAGATAAAAAGTTTGTTCGTTTGGTCCTGTTTACTGTCCCTCTGGCACCGAGGTGATCGGGGACTAGCATTTTATACTTAGTTCCGAAATAAAGTGAGAAAAAAAGTTGTTTTCAATATTCTTTAAAAGTGTATATAAATAATATCTGAGTTAGTCTTACCAAATTACCTACCAACAACGGTCCTTTTTTTATATACATAGAGAATATATATATTATTTTCATAAGTAAAATCAAGGTTAAAATTCAGGACCACCAGTATAAAAAAGATTAAGAATTTATATATACATCGACTATAATTTTTATAAAGATTAAAGGAAGTTAAGAGTCCACAGTAAGAGATGATCAATAAATTCAACCATGACTACGAGGCGGGCACGGGTCAGCAATCGGGCGGAGCCAAACATAAAGTGGGTCAGTCTATTAACAAGCGAACCAATGAATGAATGCAGGGATTGTACATAACGGCACAGGAAACGAGACGAAATCACGCGATATGCGTGCCGCGGCGTGACGTCACTTACGTCACGAGATTCATAGCTGTCTGCTACCGTTGAGTTGTGCTGAGTTTGATTGTTTTACATTTTTGAAAGTTTGCTCACGATCAAAGTGGTAAATAATAGCATATAGTTTCATCGTTTGTGTCCACGTTGAATAAAGCTGGTATACTTGATGTTAATTACTTGATGATCATTACGCACTGTTCCTCCCATCGGACTTCGCCTGTTTCAATTTGGCGCGCCGGACTTGATTTGTTTAACTCTTTCTACCCCAGACACACCACAGCAAGATAAGGATCGACCATGATAGTTCAAGGGTGATGCCAGAATAGCTTGGCGCCTACGGGCGCCAAGCTATTCTGGCATCACCCTTGAACTATCATGGTCGATCTAAGTCCTGCACTAGAGTGCAGTCTTCAGAGGACAACGGAAAAACTTGGGGATTTCGGTGTTGGGGTAGAATGAGTTAACAAAACCTGTTTTCTAACCACGTATAGTACACATTTTCTGTATTTATTTCCTTCTGCTAGTCGGGCTCGATGCCATTGACTATCTTCATTTTAATGTCCCACTGGCTATAATGCTATCGATACTATAAGGTATATAGGAAGTTTATGAGACGATCCGTTTAAAAGTTAATATGCTGTGAAGCTGCAGTAAAACAAAGTCTTTCTCATATCGGACTTGACTTGTTTCACTCTGATGCGTCAGGCTGGATTTGTATGATAAAGGCTTTCTTATCTTTAGGTATATTACACGTTACAAAAATGTATTTCCTTTTCACCTAGTGCGGATCTGCACCATACGATATACAGGAAGTTTGTGACGCGATCCGTGTGTATGTTATCAGCATGTAAATTCGGAGCAACATCACGTTTTTCTCATATTTCACTCTGGCGTATCAGTCTTGATTTTGTTGAATAAAAACGTTTAAATTTGTATTCTATTACACGTTATAATATATGTATTTTCTTTTACTAGTGTCGATCTGTACCACACGGTATATAGGAAGTTTATGAGCCGATCCGTTTTCATTTTATTGCGGTGTAAAGGTGGGGTAAAACCAAGTGTATTTCACCCTAACGATTCAGACAGGATTTTGAATAGCACATAAAAACACAGTTTTATCTTAACGTTAATTACACATTTTGTTCAGCTCGTGATACTCAAATGAAATGGTCATCAAAATAGCCTGAACTTTGATGTTCTCAATACTATTTTTTTACAAGTACTTTTAATAAACACTTATTGGTTTTGTTAGTACCTTGATTCAGGGTTTCATTATCTTTACACATAATGGTAATGTCTCTTAACATCTAAACTATTAGTTCTTGATCGGTCTCAGGGCGGATTAGTGTCTTCCCCCTTCCCAGCCCCTCTTTCCTAATCCACCCCTGTAGTTTCACCCGTTATAAATGTCGGGGCGAGGCGAACGCTACCCAGAGATTTTCCTCCCATCTTTTTCTATGTCTTCCTCTCAATCGCCCTCCTTGCACAGTGCCTTGCAAGATTGTCTTGGCAAGCCCTGTTGATCGCGTGACATGACCATACCACTTCAGTTTGCGTTTTTTTTTTTCCCCAATGACTAACAGGGCCAGATGGTTTGCCTGATTCTGCTTCCCAATTCCTCGTTCCTGATGTGGTCTCTGTACGAAATGCCAAGCAGCCTTCGAAAACATCTCATTTCAGTGGCTTGTATCCTCCTTTCGAGGTCTGCTGTGAGGGTACATGACTCACAGCCATATAAGAACACTGAGATGACTAAGGAGCGCATCAGTCTGATCTTAGAGCAGAGTGTGATGTTTCTGTCCTTCCATACGGTCTTCAATCTTGTCAGCGCTGTTGTTGTCTGCACAATTCTGGACAGTATATCTGGCTTTGATCCCTCATCTGTCACAATGGCTTATAAGTATTTGAATGTCTTAATAATAATAATAATAATAAGCGCATTAAATAGGCGCTTTATCCCAATTGAAAATCGGCTCAAAGCGCCGCCGCGAACTGAACCCAACAAGCACACTCACGTGAAACACGCGCATTCACTCACACACTGTACATAAACACAGAACAATCACGTGGTGCTAAGGGCAAGCTCAAGCGAGCTACTGTAGTTTTTGGAAATTCAAAGTCGTTTGTATTTGAAATTTGATTAAGTGGGCTGAAACTGATACCAAAGTGGAGGGGGAGGAAGAGCCGGAGTACCCGGAGAAAGAACCCCCGACGGTCCGCCCGAATTAACGGTGACACTTACTAGAGGAGAAAAATCCGACGCCGGAACCCGTAATCGAACCTCGCACCTTTAGCATTGGTGGCAGGCGCCTTAACCACTGCGCCACGGACCGCCCCTTACCTTAACTTAAGTTAATGACGTGTCACATTCAGTCATTAAATCACAAAATCTCAGATCTTGATTCGACTCTTGTTATCTTGAAGAGACAGCTGATTTAGCTGTGTGATCTTCATACTGCCTTCTTAATCAAATCCGTTGTGCATGATTTTAATACTCTTGTGCATGCTCATGTCACTAAAACTAAAGATCATAAGCTATCCAAATTCAACACTAATCGCAGCACAAACTCTGCTTCAGCGGCCCCTCTTACTACGCAATGTGATACCCGGCGTCTGGTTGTGCCTACTGTCCATCCGCTTACCACGCTTGGTGCTGACTGTGGTTCTGGTGTTGGTGCCGTGCTCCCCACATCGGCTTCATTTTCTGGACTGGACGGTTGTGCCCCAGCGCTGACGGTGACCCATGGAGCTGCCCTTGATGCCACATCTTTGACCTTCTCCGGGCCGGAGCCTGTTGAGGGAGACACATCTTTCAGTGACGATAACTCTACCCAGGATGGTTGCGCTGCTCACGCACCTGTTTTGGTCGTTGGAGCTGCCCGTCCTCTGCCATTGTCCAAAGTTGAGGATGGTGTTGCCGTTAGCGTGCCTACGTCGGATGTTGCCGCCGCCCCATCTCTTCCTTCATCCGGAAAGGTGACCTCCGATGCTTACGGAGAGATTGGTGTTGCCGCTTGCGCACTCACATTGGACGTTAGCGGCACCCCTCCTTCGACTTCCGTTTTACATGACGTTGATGCCACTTGCACTCCGTTGCTTACTACGATACAAGACCCCTCTAGTACTTTGTCTGACGCTGTAACCACTACGCACCTCCACTGCGCCTTAGTCGGTGCTACTACACCTCACAGGAATCTAGTACAGTGCATTCCTGAAGATTTAACTCTGACAAACGATGAAAGAGCTGTCCTCTCCAGAGGTTTAAAGTTTGTTCCGAGACAACATACTATAAACAAATACGAACTCATCAGAGATCTCCAGATTTTCTATAGGTCTCTTCGATGGATGGCTGTCCTGGCCCATCGACCACGAACTCAGAAGGTTGGTGACATCTTCGTTGATCGTTTTGCCACGCCTGTCCGCAGAGAACCACCTCATGGTAAACTTCCTGAACTTGAATGCTACATTAAGAAAACCATGTCTGACAATGGAAAACTCAAGTTCAATTCCATTCCTCGCTCCAATCTCACAAAAGCTGAACTGGACGCTCTCACAAATCTTCGTAACAGAAACGACATCGTCATCAAACCAGCCGATAAAGGTGGCGCCGTCGTTGTATGGGACAGAGATCTGTACATCAAAGAGGACTACAGACAGTTAGAGAACCCGGAACACTACCAACACCTTGACGAAAGCTCCCTCCAAGCTGATCAAAAGCGCATCTCCAAGACAGTCAAAGAGATGATTCTTCAAGGAGAGCTTCCTTCAACAGCTAATCTCCTCATCAAAAAGCGGCCTAAGCAACCTAACTTTTACCTTCTCCCCAAAATTCACAAACTCAACAAGCCCGGCCGCCCCATAGTGTCAGCTTGCAGCTGTCCCACAGAACACATCTCCGAATACCTGGACATCATCTTCCAACCCTTTGTCCAGTCTCTACCTACCTACATTAAAGACACCAACCATGTTCTAGAGGTCATAGACCAAGTCAACCAGAAACAACTTTTCAAACCTGAACTGTTGCTTACACTTGATGTTACTTCACTATATACTGTCATACCGCACAATGACGGCCTCAATGCACTTTCGTACTTCCTCAACCAAAGAAGTCATAAACAACCTCCTACTCATACTCTTATACGTCTGGCTGAATTGGTTCTCTCTCTTAACAGTTTCTCCTTTGATGGCGTCACCTTCGCTCAGTGCAGTGGCGTAGCGATGGGCACTAAAATGGGACCCAGATATGCCTGCCTCTTCATGGGTTTCCTTGAGAACCAAATACTTCAGACATACACCGGGCCTGTCCCGGAGATGTATAAACGCTACATCGATGATGGTATTGGAGCTACACACATGACCCACGCTGCACTTTTAGACTTCATTCACTTCGTGCAGGATTTCCACCCATCCATCAAGTTCACATACAATATATCAGCTACTTCAGTCGACTTTCTGGACATGAGCATCAGTATTGACTGCGGAATGTTGAAAACTTCAATACATTACAAGCCTACCGATTCACATTCATACCTCGACTACCGCTCTTCGCACAACCCCAAATGTAAGAATAGCATCCCATTTTCTCAGTTTCTTCGGCTTAAAAGAATATGTTCCGAAAAATCAGATTTTGATGTTCAATCCAAAGAAATGGCTGGATTTTTCATCGACAGACATTACCCACATACTGTTGTTCAAGGTTTTCTCCAAACAGTACAAAAACTTAGTCGCGCGAGTATACTGCAGACTAAGCCTACCGCTGAGAGTGACAGGCCCATCGTAACCATGGTTTACCATCCGCACACCAATCCGGTTCGTAAAATACTTCTTTCTAACTGGGGTCTTTTGTCATCCAGTAAAGAGTCCGCTGCTATCTTTTCTGAACCTCCGTTGGTGGCTTTCAAGAGGGATATTAATTTACGAGACATGCTTGTTCGCTCTACTCTTAAGCCTCGTTCTACCACCAGACCCTCCGGCTCCACACCGTGAAATGTTCCAAATTGCAAGACATGTCCTTTTATTTGCCCTTCTACAGTGGTGAATGGTCCACGCTACAAATTCAACATAGACAGATACTTCACATGTCAAACTACCAACGTGATTTATGTCATCTCCTGTGTGAAATGCGGCCAACTCTATGTTGGAGAGACGGAAAGAACCACCAACGACCGTTTTAAAGAACATCTTCAGTCGGTCAAGTACCATTACAATAGACCGGTCGGGCGACATTTCAACCATGGCCGATCACTCCGTCTCGGACATTCGTGTTAAAGGCCTCTGGCTTATGCAAGCCAGTAATGTCTGGGCCAGGAAAGACCGAGAAAAATTTTTGATTAATAAACTGGGCACTGTGGCGCCACTCGGGATGAATATGAAAGATTAACTTTTTGGACCTTACCTGTGTCTTCTGCTAACTGTCATTTACCTTACCGAGTCGCTTCTGTATGACTACTCACTAACCAGATAAGTGCGGCTGGCGCTGATTGCTATGTACTTTGTGCCTCCCATGGGGACTTTTTCAGCGCTGGCTGTACGTTAAGTTGGATCCCTTGCCCTTCCCTGTCGGGCGCCTGGTCGCCGGTCCTTGGATTTATGCGCGGGTGTGGGGGGCGATCATGTGCATTCCCTTGGGGATGTATGTGGTCGTCTTGTTCGCATGCCTGTGCGTTCGTCCGTGGGCTGGAGGGTGCCTGTTGGGTGGGGCTGGTGGCTCTGTTTGTTTGCCTTCCCCCCCCCCCCCCTCCCTTTTTGTTCTCTCTCTCTCTCTCTCTCTCTCTCTCTCTCTCTCTCTCTCTCTCTCTCTCTCTCTCTCTCTCTCTCTCTCTCTCTCTCTCTCTCTCTCTCTCTCTCTTCCCTTTCCCCCTCCCCTTCCCCCGCCCCTTTTGTCTTTCTCTCCCCCCACACCCGTTTTTTTTTTTTTTTTTTTTTTTTTTTTTTTTGAGTTACCCTTGAAGATGGTTTCACAACTACCTACTCTCCTCTTATACCATTATTCTCTTACTGAATTTGATTATTTGCTTTGTTTCATCGATATTCCTTGTTGTGTACCATGCTAAATGCTGGTTTTTTTTTTCCCCGGGGTCCTCCCGTTTTTCCCCGAGGTAGTCCTCAACTCGATGGTGATATAAAGTTTGCCTTCGGGTTGGTGTTTAGCTGGCTTTGTGTATTAGACACTCAACCTACTTCGTGCCCAAGGGTACTCCCCGTTCGTTCTCTCTCTCTCTCTCTCTCTCTCTCTCTCTCTCTCTCTCTCTCTCTCTCTCTCTCTCTCTGTCTCTCTCTCTCTCTCTCTCTCTCTCTCTCTCTCTTTCTCTCTCCCCCCCCCTCTCTCTCTCTCTCTCTCTCGCTGTCTCTCTTCTCTCTCTCTCTCCCCGGCCTCACACACGCGCATTTACTTTTGCTCGCTCCTGCGCGCGCTTACACACACTCTTGTCTCTCGTGTTTAGTTTCTCTCGGAGTCTTTCTCTTACGATTTTTTTCTTTGACGTCATTTTTACTTTTGTTCTTCCTTTCCTTTTCTTTTCTTTTTCTTTTTACGTCACCTTCAGTTGCCACATTCCTTCTGCATCTGAAGATAAGTAGCAAATAATGTCTCTTTTGTTTGTCTATTTTGACAAAGGGTATTTACCCGAAATATTAATAAATTGTGTTGTACCGTTTTTTCTAAGCGTGTTTCTTTCTCCGTTGGGTACTTCTTTGCATTTCACACGCTTGGCAGTCACCTTTTTGGTCTGGATTGATTCCTTACCTTAACTGTTTCCAGATTTTGCCATCCAACCACAATTTCAGTCCCAATGCCACTGCCGTTATTGGTCATCTCCCAGCTGATTTCCATCCCAAACCCAATGACTGTACTGTCCAGATTTACCACCAGCTGAGCTAGCTCTTCCTTTGTTCCTGCAGTGCCATTAATGTCGTCCGCAAAGCGCAAGTTTTGTCTGTTCTGCCTCCAATGCTGACAGTTCCTTCATGATCTTTCAGAGCGTCTGCCACGATTCTTTCCAGGAAGATGTTGAAAAAGAGTAGGTGAGAGCAAGCAGCCTTGTCTGACTCCGACTGTTGTCCTAAACCAATTTCGTATTTTGCCGCTGAAGCAAACTGCTCTGGTGGCCTTGTTGTAAGGTTTTTTATTACTTTGATCAGGTCTGCATTGTCACACCCTGTCAAACGCCTTCTCAAAATCCAGAAAGACATGCTAGAGGTCTTGCTGGTGCTGGAGGTACCTCTCACATACAACTTTCAGGTTGAAGATCTGCTCACTTGTGCCCTGGTCTGACGCCTGACTGTTCCTCAGCTATGATTTCCTCTGCCTGTGCCTTCAGCCTGTTCAGTAGGATTTTTAACATGACTTTGCTTGGGTGGCATATAAGACTGGTCGTGCGATAATTCTGGCGTTGTTGTTGATTTTTTTCGGGAGAGTTATTATAAGTAAGTGGGTCCATGGTGTGGGTCATTCCCCTGACTGCCAGATCTTATTGCAGATAGTTAGTAAAGCGCTTGTCATGTCTTCCCCCCTCCCCCCTTCTTGAACTAGTTCTGCATGGTTGTTGTCTGCTCCTGCTGCCTTCCCTTTTTTTCAGCGCTTCACGACAGCCTCTACTTCTTCTTGGAGGTTGGGATAGGTGTCACTGTTGGTTACTGGTGGGGTGACAAGTATGCCTGGGTCTCCTGCTGCTCGGTGGTTGCACAAATCCCTTCGCTATCTTGAACGGTAGAGGAGCGTCCTCGCTTTACAATAGTCAGGTCTTTCACCCACTTGTATGCTTTTTTGCTATTATTATTGTTCAGATTTTCTTCTACGTGTTTACTCTGATCTTCAATCCACTGATTCTTTGCCTTTTTGTGCTTTCTTGATATTCTGGTTAATATCCCTGTATTGTTTAGCTCCTTCTACCTCTGATTTTGTTTTCTTGAATTCCCGACGCTTGTCACATAGATCAAGGTTTCCTTGCTTGTTGATGTTTGCAAAGGATCTCAATGGCTGTTTGGGTAACAGCAGTGTTAAATGTGTTGATCAGTGTGTCCACATACGTGTCTTTTGTACCTGGAAGTAACAGTGATGCGAATTTTCCTCCTATCTTTGCCTGGAAGGCTTCCGCTAACTCTGGGTCTTTTAGCTTCTCGAGGTCTAACTTGATTCTGTTGGGACCATGTTTGTTGGGTCGGAAGGTCATCATTACTAAGTCATGGTCACTTCCAATGTCTGCTCCTGGAAAACTTCTTGTTTTGGCAATGTCCACACTGGTTTGGAAGCGTCACTTTACCATGATGTAGTCAATTTGGTTATGGTGCTCTCCATTCGAGCTTCGCCATGTCCACCTTCTGGATGCATTGTGTGGGCCAAACGAATTATTTGGGATTAATCTTAAAACAATGGAATTCTTTTTTACGAAAAAACAACAACCAATCTTCTTATTAATAATCGCATGATTTGTCATAAACAGTGCTTTTCATAACAAATTATTTGGGATTAATCTTACAACAATTGAACCTTTTTTTTTTTAAAAGGAAAAAAGCAATCTTCTTATAAATAATCGCATGATTTTTCAGAAACGGAATTTACATAAGCCTACATTTTGTCCCTACTCTCGGGTAGGATTAGGCCAAAGGGAAGCCCTAGGTGAGGTAATCAGCCAGAAAATTGCAAAGTTCAATCCTCTAATACGTCAAATGTTAGTATTGCGATGAGTTACGTATAACATCAAGTCGTCTCTATGAATGTGGCGTCGTGGGACTAACGCTGACATGACGTCAGGATTGAAGTGAGTGGGTAAGTTAGGGTAAAGGGAGATGGATCAGAAGGATAAGCTTGAAAGTAGGATCAAGTAGATTCTTTCTCTAGAAATATTTTCTTATGCAAACAATATATATTAATTTATTTAAATGTTATTACTTATTTTCTCCAAATATCATTTATAAACAATCAACAACAACAACAAATTTTCTCAAAATACCCTAATTATTTTTCTTCTGGTGTTGGTTGGTGTGTGGGCTGGCGAGGGAGAGTGGCATGTCCCCCCCCCCTCACCCCTACCCCGCTCCCAAACCCACAACCCCCATCGGTTACTATGGCATTGCAGATAAGAATGTTGTTTACCTTGTACGTAGAAGAGCAAACACACAGCCACCGGTAAAGCGAGCGTCATCATTCTGAAGGTGTTCGTCACACTGAAAACAATATGGCGTGTTGGTCTGTCACATTACACCTTCAGGCTCGGCGCCGTCAGGTCCAAACTCACAGATCAGGCAAATACGTTCTCAAATGCGAAGAGAGACAATTCTCAAATGCCAGGCTCACTTTACTTCTTACCCCCGCATCAGGCTGTGCGCTTATGATTAATGTCGCGTGTGCTGACGGGGCAAGGTGAAGGTCACGCAGCTGTAAGAGATACCGACCTTTATTATCCCGCGCAGACGCAAGCATCTTTGCAGATATTATTTTATCCTGAGCGACATTTTGCTATATGTATATATAGTGCAAATAACAGGCAGATGTGATTACGAGACCCGAAACAAGATGTCCGAGTCGTAAGACGAGGACATTTTGATTCGAGTCAAGTAATCGCATGTTTGTTTATCCGCACTATATCAAACAAAACTGTTGCTTAAAGGGTCACTACCGCCGTAACTGTTCAAAGACACACTTCTGTAACAGATGGTTACAAAACGCTACACACAGATCTAGTTATGGTTCATTTAGACACAGGACAATCCAGTTCAGCACACGTCGTCTTAATAGCATGTAACCTGACAATGACTCCTTCCGAACTTTAAATACAACGTTATCAGTGCGAGAAACAGCTAAAAATAGACTGACACGCTAACAACTGTGGAGAATAAATAAATGCAATCACGCGTGTGCTTGTGCTGCGTGTCCCAACTTGTGTTCATTAGGTGTGTGGACAAGGCATAAACACAATTGGTGCTGCAATGTGTCTTCAGATGTACGCGCAATAGTACTTTAATATAATGTATGTACCCAGTCCAAAACAACACTAGGCCTCGCGTCATTCATTTTGTGGCTGATTGCGTTGTTCAGACAAAACACATGAACGGCAGACGACTGCATATCGCTTTCGACTCAGCACGTAGATTTTGTCTGATTATGAAGACAGAGAATTTTAAAACCGTGCGTATTACTGTAAATTCTTCTTGTGACTAGATCACACACAATGGCAGAATGTGCCGGCAGTTTTTTTTTGTGTGCTTCTTTTTAAAAAAATGTTTCGATTTCGCCAGCTGACGTCTGGTCAATCTCACTTGTCGGTCCAGCGACTCGCACGATTCCTGGCGTTATTTTCCCGTTCGTGTGTGTAGGATATACATTTCCAGCGGTCACACACACTAAGATATAGTTCATTACTACTACACATAAGGAGCGTGTTAATGTGGCAGTGTGAGCTTATTTCCCGTCTCCCTTGTGAAAATGCAAGTTCATCACGATCCAGTCTTCTTGGCGCGCAAATGATTTTAGGAAGAAAAGTATATCAAGCAAATTCATGAATATTAATTATATTTTTAGACAATATATTAATACATGTGTCAAAGAAGGGAAAACTGTACGGAGTGGTACATAGCTGTATAATAATTCGACCTGACCACAATATGTAACATGTGCACAACAACACTCAGCTGATTTGTTACAACTTAATACAACTCACAGACTCTCACAGGCAACAGAAAACAAACCAGGATGTTAACCCTGTAGCTGTCGGTAGCCGGGTTTTGTCGCCGTGAGCCCTGCAGGAATCACGGCGACGAAAACCGCTGCCAAGAGCCAAGGGGTTAAAAACTAAAGTGAGGCTCACCACTAAAGCAAGAACTTGGAATCCCAGGCGTCCCGAAGACAGATTTCTTTGCTGGCAGAAACAGGGTCTCGAGAGTTGAACAGTCTTGAAGCCCCGATGACGCTGTCACGAGCGCGTGAGATTATATAGAGTTCCCGCACCGCGCGTGTCTTTGAACGAGATCTCGGAAACCAGCGCGCATTGACAGCCAAAGAACAAGCCCCTCCCCACCATCCCCACTCCCCCTTCAGAAAGAAATGGATCAAATGGGCAAGGCAAGAGACATAGATAGAATGCGGGGACTCATGAGGATCTATGTCTCTTGCAGCTGGGCGGCGTGTTTCGGGTCGTGCACGGCCGGCGCGTGGAGTTCAGATGCAGGCTATGGCACAATGAGGCGCGTGGAGTTCAGATGCAGGCTATGGCACAATGAGGCGCGTGGAGTTCAGATGCAGGCTATGGCACAATGCAGCTCATGGTAAACAAAGCAATAGGGAGGTTTACACCGGCTGGTCGGTATGACTTGCTTCCCTTTGCTACGGGCAAGGAGCGGCCATTTTTAATAGGATGGATAGAGTTTTGATTGCGATAATTTACGGATGTACTTGAAGATACGCGGCATTGCTGCTTCAGGATACAGAAGGAACGACCTTCTGGAGTATGCCAAGACAGCACAGCAGTTGCAGCCTCCCACAGATCCAGACTGCAGGAGGGAGGACGTGCGGGGTACTGTGAAATTTCCAGTCACTGATCCACTCCTGATCACTCCTATTCTAAAAGAATTTCACTGGCTTCCAATTCAGTGTGTGTGTGTGTGTGTGTGTGTGTGTGTGTGTGTGTGTGTGTGTGTGTGTGTGTGTGTGTGTGTGTGTGTGTGTTTGTGTGTGTGTGTGTGACAACCCCGCTAACACTCGAGATTCACCCAACTCACACTAACACAAACCTAACACAAACACCAGAGGAACAATGACGACGACATTTATTAAATATAACCCTAACAATATTCTCACACAGCCACGCATTCACACCTCACATTCGCTCTCGCACGCGTTCGAGCCCCTCACCCCGAATATCTATACACAATACAAAATAACAACAAAAGAAAGGAACTAAATATCCCTAATAAAATACAAAGAACAATATATAAATAAACTACTATCCTTACTAATAATATTAAAAAAAAAAAACAGGCTGAAAGGCTTAAACCGTACGCCACTAGACCCCGCCGGAAGCACAAGCGTCAAGCGCTAACGCCATTTATACCAACGCCTTTGCTTCGGCGGAGAGTCTATCACAGCACGTGGCTCATTAAGTAATACAATAGTTTAACTAGCACAACATCAACTAAATGAACCAAATAAACCTATTAAAAAAAGCAAAGATCGAGAAAAATAAATATTTTTCGAAAGCTACTACAGCTCAGCGAGAGCACGAACGACAAGTTCGAATTAAACTAACGCTCAATCAAACTAGGCATTAACAGCACAAGGCTCTTTTAACTAGCAACGTTTCAGAATAAACAATATCGCATATGCAAATGGAGACTAAACAATATCACATATGCAAATGGAGCAAATGTCCTTAGCTTGATATAACTGACAGTTGAATAAACAATATATTTCACGTCACGGGACCTTCTCGCTGAAAGCACAACCGTTAAGCGCAGCTCAACTCGACGCTCTTGCTTCCGCGATAAGGTCTTCCGTAACACTAGGCTGCTTTAAATAATACAATATCTCAAAATGTCACTGTAATAAAGCTCCTCTCACAAAACTGACACTAACAGGATATGAAATAAATTAACGTTCTTTACAACATTATAATGACACAAAACTTCACGTAAACAAGTTAGAAAGAACTACATGGGACGGCCCGACCTGACTAAATACGAGGCGTGCCGCGACACACATTCAAAGGCACCCAGGTCCGGCGTCGTAGCCCATAAGGCGGAGTGACACAGTCAGCTTCCACAGTACCACAGCACGGTAGCAGACTAGCTGGTTAGTTCTTTGGATTTAAAGATGCACTAAAACACAGGTGCAACAATACTCACATAAATAGCTACCAAAAAAAAAACACAAGATAATCACATCACCCTTCCCGCAACTTTAACTGCCGTCTTTTATATTCCCTTCACCTCTCTCCCACAACAACAAATTCAATCTCAACAAAATACATATTTACACGTCACCGCGTGACTCACTTCTGACTACACCCTCCAACGCTAAATACTGAGACGACCTTAGTCGCCTGCTCGGCGTTAAACCCCAATAACTAATCCGCCGCTAGATACTCTAAATATTACAACATACTACAAACGGCGTTCACTTCTATATTCTATTCTCTTATATTCTATTCTACACCTGCTCCTCCCCCCCCCCAATATAATAGCCAAAATAATAACGGAACAAGCAAACACAAACACCGCCCCCCCCCCACCCCCCCCCCCCACCCCCCCCCCCCCCCGAGCAAATGGCCACTAGAGAATTGTTACGTGCACTTACTGTCATCCGTGAAGACGCCCCGGCTAGGACGAAGACAAACAAGACAAGACAAGCCAGGGGTTAAGTCGTCGCAGCTCTTCTCTCTCTCTCTCGCTCTCGCTCTCTCTCTCTCTCTCTCTCTCTCTCTCTCTCTCTCTCTCTCTCTCTCTCTCTCTCTCTCTCTCTCTCTCTCTCTCCTTCCTCGGACAACGGCTCCGGGCCGACCAGAACCGTATCGCAGGGCCGATACACAAGACCTACACAGCTGCTTGTGGCCTCTTGCAAAATTAATGGCGAACCACGCCTGAAAAAGAAAAAAAAACACAATAGGAGACTGCTGGTAAAAGCGACCGACTCGTTCGCAGTTGGAAAAGCGACTGTCAAACAAATTTGAATAACGTTAGGTTAGCGAAAAAACGCTCACAACATCATGTGATGTGAAAACACGTGAAACAACAACCACCCGATCTCGTGTACACTGGGCGATCACGTGTGGTACGCCAACATCCAGACTGTCGCACGGCAGCAAATACTCGTGTGCAGGCCAAATACTAGACACCTATGCTATCGCTACCCGATGACTAACTAAACCCTATCACCCATCTACACTTACTCCCCTACAAAATTAGACGAAGAAAACCCGTGCCGTGACGGTGTGTGTGTGTGTGTGTGTGTGTGTGTGTGTGTGTGTGTGTGTGTGTGTGTGTGTGTGTGTGTGTGTGTGTGTTGGTGTATGTCGCTGTGTTGTGCTTTTAAAGAATGGTTGGTCGAGGTAGAGGTTTTTGATTAAACTGTGGGCATGTGGAATCGAAACAGCTGCAGTTCAGGAAGGCGTCTTTTCTGTGACGATCATGAGGGCAACACATACAATGCCCACCTTGCCGAGATGTATTCCGAGGTTTACTTCTAGACTATAGAGACACTTAGAACAAACAATTAACTTCGTTTCCTTTCGGTCCTACGATACGAAACCGGCTGCACCAACCGCTGATGTGGTTTTGATGGCTAGCGAAAGACGTTTCGTTGGTGCAAGGAAGGTAACTCTTCACGGGTTCGCGCTCTACTTGTAGCGGTGTCACCACATCGGGCATCGTTATCGATTTCTGCAACAATGAAGCAAGTAAGTCATGTGTACAAAATATGAGTGTATTAGCAGCCATTTCAAATACATTTGTCGAGTGTTGGGTGCGTAAACAGCGACAGTCACAGTAAATCGACGCAGCCGGCTTGAAGCCAAGAGTGGGATTCAGAAAACTGACATAAAAGCATATTATTGTGGTACATTACCAATTAACGTTGACAGAGTCCATTTCTAAAATGACTCTCCCACTTAAATCTTACACGATAATGGTGTCACATGAAGGATTTGTTAGCCATAATCGACCTGTGAAAGTCGTTTCGTGAAAACTGATTATCTAACGAAGATTAACGACCGAAGTCGTACGAGTTCGTAAAGAAGTACACAAGTCTGATGACGTCACTAACCAAACGGGCCAACGAAACGCACCTCGTTTGTCTTCTAAGTCTCCCTTATGCAAGAGGTCAACTGCGCTATCTATGATCCTAATAAAAATACACTATTATGACAAATCATAGCAGCGCATAACATCCTGATAGACGGCACAATCCAAGGGTCAGACACAACAGAACTAACAACACAGACGATGTCGATAAAAAACAGTACTATTACTGTGCTAAATGGTGGAGATACAATGTATGCAGAAAGACACGAGGACTGAGGAGTAAGTCTTGGCTTGACTTCACAAACAAAGATTCTAAAGGGGTTGTCCAAGACGTCTGCAGGCATACTCGTGACTGTGGAGGCCAATCCGGGACAGGCAGGTTTGACCGCAGTGGCTGCAGAGGGAGGTCTGGCCAGGGTTCTAAGTTGCGGCATCTCTGTTTTTTTTTTTTTCTCCTGAGCCGCTTGTCCATAATGCCAGCTCTGCAAGAGTCCTCAAATGAGACAGCTGCCTTGTAAATGGTGGAGCGCCAGGTGTCACGGTCCGCAGCAAGTGAAGACAACTGGCGGTGGTCGATTTGGCAGTCAATAAGTGACATCTTGAGACAGTCTTTGTATCTCTTATTTGGTGCCCCTCTGTCTCTGTGTCCAGTGGCGAGCTCAGGGTGATCTTGGGTAGGCGATGATCCTCCATCCTGGAGACGTGCCCAGCCCAGCGGAGCTGTGTCCGCAGCAGCAAAGCCACGATTCTCACAGTTTCTGCCTGTTTAAGGACCTCGACGTTTGTGACATAGTCACCCCAGGGAATGCAAAGGATTGTACGCAGGCAGCGCTGGTGGAAGCGTTCGAGGAGTCGTAGTTGGCTGCGGCAGAGGGCCCAGGACTCGAAACCATACAACAGGGTGGTGAGGACGACAGCTCTGTACACGCTGATCTTGGTGCCTGTTTTCTGCTGTTGATTATGCCACACCCGCATGTATAGACGCCCGAAAGCGCTGTTTGCTTTTGCCAGCCTGCTGTCCAGCTCCTTGTCCAGCTTGGCGTCTGACGTAATGATGCAGCCAAGGTAGGTAAACTGGTGCACTGACTTCAGTTCAGACTCGCCGATCGTGATGTGGGGAGGGCGATGCTCTACCTTGGGTGCCGGCTGATGGAGAACCTCTGTCTTTTTAAGACTGACCTCGAGTCCAAAGAGCTGGGCAGCGTCTGCGAAGCAGGATGTGATGCGCTGCAGGGCTCTCTCTGTGTGTGCAACAAGGGCAGCGTCGTCAGCAAAGAGCAGCTGATGAATCAGTTGGTTTAGGGTTTTGGTGTGAGCCTGCAGTCGTCTGAGGCTGAACAGGCTGCCATCGAGACGATACCTGATGTACTTTGCATCGTCATCGTCGAGGTGCACAGTGGCATGCTTCAACATCATGCTAAACAAGATGGTGAAGAAAGTCGGTGCCAGCACACAGCCCTGCTTCACACCGTTGAGAATGGGGAATGGTTATGAGAGGTCATTGTTGAGTCTGACCTGACCTTGCTGGTCCTCGTGTAGCTGTACGATCATGCTGAGGAAATTTGGGGGACAGCCAAGACGCTTCAGGATCTGCCACATGCCTTGCCTGCTCACAGTGTCGAACGCTCTTGTTAGGTCGACAAACGTAATGTATAGCCCTTTGTTCTGCTCGCGGCACTTCTCCTGAAGCTGTCTCAGCACAAAGACCATGTCGGAGGTGCTCCTGTTGGCTCTGAAGCCACACTGGCCCTCTGTGAGGTGGTCTTCTGCAATGGCAGGTACTAGCCGATTTAGGAGCAGCCTTGCGAGAATTCCCCCCCCCCCCCCCCCCACGGCAATGGACAGCAGGGTAATTCCACGGTAGTTGGAGCAGGAAGACCTCTCTCTTTGTTCTTATACAGGGTGATGACGACTTCATCGCGGAGATCCTTTGGTAGTGTTTCTTCCTCCAAGCAGCAGAGAATGATGTCATGGAGCTTCTTGTGCAGTGCTGGGCCTCCATGTTTCCAGATCTCTGGTGGGATTCAGTCAATGCCTGCTGTTTTACCACTCTTGAGCTGGTGGATGGCTGTGAGGGTCTCTTCAGCAGTGGGCGGTTCGTCCAATTCAACCTTTACTGGGAGGTGTGGGATTTGGAGGATGACTGCTTCGTGAACAGTGCGCACAGCGCTGAAGAAGTCCTGAATGTATTCCGACCAGTGTTTCAAGTTGGAGTTATTATCTGTGAGGAGTGCCTGTCCATCGGCGCTTCGCGGGGGACCTTTGTATCAGGTGCCTGGGGCCATACATTGCTTTCATTGCTTCGTAGAAGCCCCTGTAGTCACCGTTTTCAGCACAAAGCTGGGTCCTCTGTGCGAGTCTGGTCCACCAATCGTTCTGGAGACCTCTGAGCTTGCGTTGGAGACTCCTGCAGACGAGGCAGAAGGCAGACTTCTTCACAGGGCAGGAAGGCTGGGCTAGGTGGGCCTGATGGGCGTCTCTTTTCTTTTACTAGGAGTTCCTGGATCTCTACGTCGTTTTCGTCAAACCAGTCTTTGTTCCTCTTTCTAGCGAAACCCAAAACTTCTGGAGAGGATTTTGCGATAGCAGTTTTCACACCGTTCCCAGAGTGTTTCAGGTAGGAGGCTGCTGGGTCAGTGTGTCTGTGAGCCTGCGCTGTAAATCTGTCTCAAAGGCAGATTTTACGTCATCACGCTGAAGGTTTGCAACATCAAGCTTTTTCTTAGGGGCCCCCCTTTCTTGGGTTTTGGCTTGAAGTGGAGCCTGAATTTGCAGCGGACAAGGCGGTGGTCTGTATGACACTCTGCGCTGGGCATCACTCTGGTGAGGAAGACATCATTGCGGTCCCTCTGACGCACTAGGACATAGTCGATAAGGTGCCATTGTATGGAGCGAGGATACATCCAGGTGGTCTTGCGACTGTCCATTTGCTGGGAAGTAGTGTTGGTGATGACAAGCTGCTGCTCTGCACAGAACTCCAACAGTAGGCGGTCATTGTCATTGCAGTTCCCAACGCCATGCTTGCCGAGGACTCCTTTCCAGGCTTCAGAGTCCTGGCCCACTCTGGCGTTGAAGTCGCCAAGGATGATGACTTTATCATCTGCAGGGGTGTTCTGTAGGAGGCTTCGCAGGTCAGTGTAGAACTTTTCCTTTTCTGCAGGCTCTGCCAGGAGGGTTGGGGTGTACACACTGAGAAGGGTGACGTATTGCTGGTTTCTGAGAGGGAGGCGCATGGACATGATGCGGTCTGAGTGACCCGTTGGTAGGTTTTACAGCTTAGTCGCAATGGAGGTCTTGACCATTAAGCCCACGCCTGAGAGCCGTCTTTCTGATGCAGGCCTGCCTGACCAGTAGAAGGTGTAGCCAGCGCCAAGTTCTTGGAGACTGCCTTCGTCCGGGAGGCGTACTTCGCTGAGCGCAGCGATGTTAATGTTTAACATCCGCAATTCATGGGCAATGAGGGCGGAGCGACGTTCAGGGCGTCCGCTGTCTGCTGTGTCAAGTATGGTTCGGATGTTCCAGCATGCTACGTTCAGTCCGGTCGTGGTCGTCATGAGAGTGGATCCGTTGTTTTTACTTCTTTTCTGACCGCAGGAGAAGATGCCCGTTGACCGCGGCTAGCCAACTGGGGTTGTGAGGGGACGAGCTTTGTTTAGGCCATATTTTCTAGGCCCCTCTCCGTGTGGAGCAAGCAGTGCTGTCCCTGGAGAAGGCTGCTTGGTCGTTCAGGGTGTGCCGAGTGACGTTGTTATCCCCAGGTCAACATCAGGCGACCAATATCCTGAACCGCCTGCATGCATGTTTGTGACTGAGGCTTCCAGTGACATCTTTCACCTGCCGTTTCGCCCCTCGCACGTCGGTACAGGAATTGGAATGGTCTGTGTCATAGTTCGTCGACATTTCCAAAAGCCTGCGCCGTGGAGCTTTTGGGTGGAGTGCAGTGTGCGCAGTACTGGCCCCACCCTTTAAACTCTTGGTTCGTCTGCCGTGGCCTAGCAAGCTGGGACGACGGCATCGAGGTCCTCATGTCGTAGATTTATATCAGACTGTCCTTGTCCTAGTCTCTGTCTCAAAAACCTTCCCCGGAGACACGGGGGCTTTGAAGTCAGGGTTTTCCTCCCTTAGCCTTTCCGCAGCCAAGCGGCCAGGCCTGCAAGGCAGGAGGACAATATTGATTAACTATCGAGGTTCTCTCCTCTAGATCCGCCGTGTTTAGCCTGGGGGCTCGTGCTGCCCAGTTTTTGGGGTCACATCGGAGAGGATGTGGCAAGGGACCACACACGGGAGGTTTTGGGATAGAGGGATGCTATGCTAGTCCGGAGGGATTACACACAAGGGTGCCCCACGAAGGCCAAGAGGCCCTAGACTAGGTTGATCCTGTGGGAGTCGCTGTAAGAGTTCCCCACTACCCGCACCGTGTGTGTGTGTATGTGTGTGTGTGTGTGTGTGTGTGTGTGTGTGTGTGTGTGTGTGTGTGTGTGTGTGTGTGTGTGTGTGTGTGTGTGTGTGAGTAAAATGATAATGCACAACGTTCCATATTGATCACAACAGACGCCTACATTTTCAGGATGGTTTTTTTTTTGTTTGTTGTTGTTTGTTTCGCAAATACCTTTTACTAAAAATAAAATGAACATTAATTGTCTTTCTGATTAATTGTGTTTTATTTTGTTTTCACTATGCCTGAGACTGTTATCGTTGTATGCACTGGAGTAATCAGTGGTTGTTTCTACTTTGGATGATTACGTTTACAAGCAACTTGTCACGTTGTACAAGTTGATTTTCCGCTTTCATAGACCAGCATTACAAGATCGGGAGTGAACCCTGATTTGAACAGGTAAAAATGGTCAACACAACAAGTACTGATTGTTTGATCAAGGATAAATTAGTTGTGTCCAAAACAGCATCTCATATTGGTGTAAGCGATCTCCTCTTGCTGGAATCTCTGTACCACGCACGCAACATCAAGAGAGCGAACTCCATCATACATGACGATCACCATCCTGCACATAGCCTGTTCGAGCCCTTGCCATCTAGATGACGCTTTAGATCCATTAAGGCCGAAACCACTCGTTTTCAGAAGAGCGTTTATCCCTTGACTGTTCAGACCATGTCTGATGTGGCTGTGATATGATTTAACTCAGCAGACTGACTCAAATTCCATTAGAATTACCTACAGCCCATCTTTGTTGTTTATAGTTCTTTACATGTGCTATAAACCTCTTTAGTCTTAAACAGGATATACAGTTTTACAAATAGATCTGCATTTAGCTAATCTTTTTTTTTTTTTAAGTTGCGGCTCAGATGGCGGTTTTTGTTGTCATAATATGGTTATATGCTATAGATTTAGTTTATTTTACTTACTTAGATATGCATGCATACTTACTAGACGACTGCTATTCATATGTGTTGTTTGGTTCTTTAGCTAACTCTTCCGCGCACGGTGCACAACCTTAAAATGCACGCAGTCAAATTTTATAGCCCTCTAATAAGCACAACCAAGCAAATACAATCAACCAGTTCCACACAACCCCTTTCTCATACTATTTTTTTGTAATTTTTCCACGAAACCAGTGTCGTGGGTGATGTTTATCAACCTTGTCAGGCGAGATTTCCTGGGGGTAAATGGTTAGAGAGATATTCTTGCGTGTCGATGAGTAATACTTGTGGAATGCAAAACTAAATGTTTTTTTTTTTTTATTTTTTTTTTATTTCTTTTTTTAATTTAGTATGCTAAATATCCCCTATGTACCTCTGTTCCTTTCATGTAGTTTTGGAGGAGGGTGAATGGAACCAGTTCAGCTTTAGTAGAAGAAGTACATTATAGCTTTAAAGGTCCAGAAAGTTGTATTGGGAAATTGAATTTTGAGAGTTTTTGCTCATGCCTGCTCCACAGATTTTGCCGTGCGTTTTGGGGGTGCGCTGCTAGAGGCGGCCATTTTTTTTTCAGACTGCCTACTTGATTGTGATGTATGTGTTGATCTTAATATGGACGCTCGTCAGTTTTGGCGCAAAACAATGCCTAAGTTTATGCATATGGCAATAAAGTTTATCTTATCTTATCTTATCGTAAGTTCGAAACCTTAATTATATTTGAGCCCGGTCCGTAACTTTTGGTGTGGAAAGTAGGTGTCTTACCTTCCTCTCTTTGAGGACGCGTCAAAGATAAACATCCGCTACGCTGGCCAAACCATTGTCACCCGCATTAGCCCATGTAACCCCATGGCAGTATTTGGCAAAGTGTGGAGGTGTTTTCTATAAGGACTATGCGCAAGTTGTAGGTGATGTATCTATCATGATAATTCAAGTGCAGTGCCTTCAGGCGCCAAGCTCATCTGGCACTACCTTTGCGTTATCATGCTCGATACATCTCACGGTGTTGGGGCTGAAGAGGTTAAAGACCTAAAGATGTCCAAAAAATATACAGTCTGCCTGCATGAAACTACAGGGAGATCACGAAACTCGATAGCGTTGTAGCCAAAACCACTAAGTCACCACGGACACACATCGCAAAACATGGAACAGTCAGTTTACAAAAACGATAGTTAATACATTATCGCAGAAATTCACCGGCATCAGACTGATTACTGGCTGCTACCGCAGTCAATTGGATTGTCGTTTACGGTAGACAGCACCCAAAAGAACACGCCAGCATGTCAAACGATAAACGGAGTTTGTTTATGTTGATTTTATACCATGTCAATAAACGCTCACAGACCGCCCAAACGTTTGCCCGAGAAAGCATTTTTGTGTATGGCAGGACACCAATGAAAAGTACTGGGATGAGCAAAAATAGTTTAACCTATGACCTTTTGCACTTGAAAGAGTACAATTGTACGTTTTAGTTTGATTTTTCAGCACTGTTTTCCTCTCCACCGGCACAAATTCTACATAGCCGAACATCCTATAACGTTGCTTTCTTGGGCGTGCTTAAATTCAGAAAATTTGAACAAAATGTTATTTATATCTAACCCTTGTGATTACTATCAGTAAAACAATAAGGTCACTGACCTACATATGTGTTGTGCTTTGACATTATTGTTACACAGGAAAAGGAAATATTAACCATTTCCACAAACATGTTAACCATTTCCACAACATGTTAACCATTTCCACAAACATGTTAACCTTTTCCACAACAACACTTCATTAACTTACTCTACCTCAGTTCCGAAATCCCCAAATGTTGAAGTTTCCCTCTGAAGGGCTGTATTAGAATTCTAGAGCGCAAAGCTCTTCTGGCACCACCGTTCGACTATCATGTTC
Organism: Semisulcospira habei; assembly: GCA_036245525.1. Lineage (NCBI taxonomy): Eukaryota > Metazoa > Mollusca > Gastropoda > Semisulcospiridae > Semisulcospira > Semisulcospira habei. The sequence continues at coordinate 2,013,778 of BTPG01000002.1, read as the reverse complement.
GATCCATGTCTTTCTGTGGTGTGTCGGGGATGAATGAGTTAAAATGCATGTATCATATAACACGCAGTTTAAAATATTAGCGATTACTACACGGGAAGGAAATGCTTTGTGTGAGTGACACGGTGCGTGCGTGTGTGTGTGTGTGTGTGTGTGTGTGTGTGTGTGCGTGTGTGTGTGTGTGTGCGTGTGTGTGTGTGTACGTTTGTGTATGTACATGTGTGTGTGTGTATACGTGTGTGTATGTACGTGTGTGTGTGTGTACGTGTATGTGTGTGTGTGTGTGTGTGTGTGTACGTGTGTGTGTGTGTACGTGTGTGTGTAAATCTTGTTACGTTGCTGTTCGTTTTGGATATCACAGTGGCATTTCATCGTGTGTATGACGTAACAATGCAGTTTAGGCTGGCGTTTTACGCTGATCAGCGTTTTTTAAATGTTATTTATAATGCTTCCTGGGCTCCTATGTTGTGATATCATCAGCATTTACGTTTTCCCTCTGTCGTCCTCACAGTAGAGCTTGGAAAAGGTGGTGTGTTTTTCAGATTCTGGATATCGGAGTAATGACCTACAGTCTATGCAGGTTATATAGATGTCGAGGTGACAGAGTGTCAGTTGGTGGGGTGTGGAGTAAACATGGCGGTTTACAAAACATGCAGCAAAACTCACGCAGATCATACAGACCGTGAGGTGACAGGTGGCGGGGTGTGAAGCAATAACAATTCGCCGTGTTGTGTTGCTGGTGATATTTGTGTGATATCCTCTGAGATTTCATCATTTTCACGGAATAATCAGCTATGTGGCCACTACGCAGATCGATAAGCAGTTCAGTGCCATTTGACGCAGATCGATAAGCAGTTCAGTGCCATTTGACACAGATTGGGTTTTTATCAAACTCCGTTAACCCAATAACTTCCGAATCCCTACAGCCGGAGATGGGTCGACCATGATAATTCAAGGGTAGTGCCAGATGAGCTTGGCGCCTTCAGGCGCCAAGCTCATCTGGCAATACCCTTGAATTATCATGGTCGATCCATCTCCTGCAACTATTACATAGTCGTCAGGTAACACCTCCAAAATTTGGGAAATTGGACCCTTCGGGTTAAGTGGTTGATTCAAGAGCCAAACATTATAGATTTCCCGGGAACATGGACTCAAAATAGTGTAGGAAAAAAGGCATAGATTCGCATGAACCCCCCGCAACTACATACGTCTTTGAGTTGGTTGCTGTTCAGATTCAGACGCGGTACATAGACGGTGTGTGCTGGATGTCAGATCCGTTTTGCCAAACATCCGTGTGCAGGCAGCCAGCGATACTGTACTGTACGTGTAGCGCTGCCTAGGAGTGCACAAGACAATAACTCCATTTTTGCGACCTGCGAGATTTTCATTGAAGTACAGTGATATTCTTTTCACAGAAATGGATTTGCTGTCTTTTGCCTTTCGAGGACTGATGAAACTGAAACATTATTTCCATGGACGCACAGTAGGTGAAATATGAAGAGAGCACGTCAGACAGTTTGTCTGCTCGTTTGTTCTGTACATGTGGCACTACATGCTTGTACAGTTTAAACAAGTTTGGATATTAACCCTCTGCGTGTCGATAGCGGTTTGTGTCGCGATGATTCCTACAGGACAAAAACCGCTACCGACACGCAGATGGTTAAATGTGGAAACTAATGCGGCGTTTCGAAATTAGAAATATGATGATTGGTTGAATATGTCATTCGACAAATGACAATCACGGAAAATTGAGGTTAACGTAGTTATATTTGTATTTTGAGTGTAGCACAAAGAAACAAAGGAAACACAACAAAGCAGCCACTATATTTTTGTACAATGCCAGGCGGGCATTTCTTTTTAATTGAAAACAAAAATCCAACGCACTCTATAATCAATCTATACACAATTACGATTCAAAAATATAAACCATACATTCAAGGAGGTGTTGCGCTTACGGACTCATACACGCACTCACGCACATGCGCGCACAGACCAACACACGACCACTAATAGAGTTGACTTCAACGTATTGGCATATCTGTGACAAAGATCAGTTGTAGCAGCCAGAAAAAGTTGGGTCTTTAAGGCTCATCTGAACGCCTAACTCGAATCCACGTATCTCAGTTCGCGTGGGAGGTCATTCCAAACAACTGGGCTCTGGTACCTGAATGACCTCTCACCGAATGACTTTGTTTTGACGAGAGGGATACGTAGGACTCGGGGAGTCGGCAGCAGAGCGCACATTCTGTCTTGAGGGCGGATAGGATATGGATCGACCATGGTAATTCAATGGTAGTGCCAGACTAGCCATACGGCGCCAAACTAATCTGGCGTTGCCTTTGAATTATTATGGTCGATTCATCTGTTGCTGTAGTTCGTCGGGGCTCAGTGGTCATTTGTGTCTTTTTTCGAATGAGTCATGCGGTAAGGAATCCAGACAAGTTGGTGGTTTAGAACG
>BTPG01000002.1:1883823-2006323 GCA_036245525.1 Semisulcospira habei | reverse complement strand
AATCGGAATCGCACATAAAAATACAAAATGGACAAATAAACAAGCACACACTTGGCTACTTATAAACAGCCAATTGCCCCCATAGAGTACCGTAGTGGACAATTGTCTCCATAGAGTACCGTAGTGGCCAATTGCCCCCATAGAGTACCGTAGTGGCTAATTGTCTCCATAGAGTACCGTGGTGGCCAATTGTCTCCATAGAGTACCGTAGTGGCCAATTGTCTCCATAGAGTACCGTAGTGGCCAATTGTCTCCATAGAGTACCGTAGTGGCCAATTGTCTCCATAGAGTACCGTAGTGGCCAATTGCCTCCATAAAGTACAGTAGTGGCCAATTGATTCCATAGAGTACCGTAGTGGACAATTGTCTCCATAGAGTACCGTAGTGGCCAATTGTCTCCATAGAGTACCGTAGTGGCCAATTGTCTCCATAGAGTACCGTAGTGGCCAATTGTCTCCATAAAGTACAGTAGTGGCCAATTGATTCCATAGAGTACCGTAGTGGCCAATTGTCTCCATAGAGTACCGTAGTGGCCAATTGTCTCCATAGAGTACCGTAGTGGCCAATTGCCTCCATAAAGTACCGTAGTGGCCAATTGATTCCATAGAGTACCGTATTGGCCAATTGTCTCCATACTGTAGTGGCCAATTGTCTCCATAGAGTACCGTAGTGGCCAATTGTCTCCATAGAGTACCGTAGTGGCCAATTGTCTCCATAGAGTACCATAGTGGCCAATTGTCTTCTGAGCGAAAATTTTATAACTGTGTTTTAGTTGTCATTTCTAAGCGTGTTTCTTTCGCTGTTGGGTTCTGGTCTGCAAGCCGATCGTCAGTTGTTTTCGTACAAGATGTCATACTTGAGGCTTTTAAAAAGATGTCTGACAATCACGCAGTTTTTCTACCGTATTTGTAAAAAAAAAAGTACCCCTTCTTCAAATATTTTAACGCAATGCGTGTGGATAGCGGTTTTTCTCATGATGACTCCTACGGGACAAATTCGCTACCGACACTCCGAGGGTTAACCTTTATGTCTGCGCCCAGAATAAGATGACCAGCCTACACGCCATTGGAAGATTTTTAAAGTAAGCAAGTTTATTGCAACTAAGAATTAAAATACCTGATTATCTAGATCTTAGGAACCTTAAAGTAAGATAGACCAGATAATCAGGCATCTGAAGTTTTAGTTGCAATAAAGGGCAGAGGTGTTAAGTGTAAATATTGCCAAGACGAGAAGTTTTCCAGAAGCAGACATTGGAAGCGACCATGACTTAGTGATGACGACCTTCCAACTCCGCCTATTGAAGGTCAGCAAGCAGGGCCCCACCAAAATCAAGTTTGACCTCGAGAAGCTGAAAGACCCATAGGTAGCGGAACCATTCCAGGCAAAGATAGGCGGAAAATTCGCGCCATTGCTACTTCTATGTGCAGAAGACACGAATGTGGACACATTGATCGACACATTTAACACTGCTGTAACCCAAACAGCCAGTGAGATCCTTGGCAAACACCGACAAGCAAGAAAACCTTGGGTTACAGCTGACATCTTTGCTCTATGTGACAAGCGTCGAAAATTAAAGAAAAAGAAATCAGAGGTAGAAGGAGCTACACAATACAGGAAATAAACCAGGATATCAAGAAAAGCATGAAAAGGCAAAGGATAAGTGGATTGAAGAACGTGTAAACACGTAGAAGAAAATCTGAACAAAAATAATAGCAAAACAGCATACCAGCTGGTGAAAGACCTGACCAGTGTAAAACAAGGACAAGTCTCGATCATTCAAGATAGTGAAGGGAACTGTCTTACGGAAGACCAAGACATACTGAAACGATGGACAGAGTACTACTCAGATTTGTACAACCACCGAGCTACAGTGGATCTAGGCATACTTGTCAACCCACCCTTGACCAACAATGTCAAATATCCCATCCTCCGAGAAGAAGTAGAGGCTGCAGTGAAGTCGCTGAAAAAAACGGAAGGCAGCAGGAGCATACAACATCTCTGCAGATCTAGTCCAAGAAGGGGGAGAAGACATGATAAGCGCCTTACTAACAATCTGCAATAAGGTATGGCAGTCAGGGGATTGGCCCACACCATGGACACAATCACTTATAATAACTCTCCCCCAAAAAAGGCAACTTACATCAATGCCAGAATTATCGCACGATCAGTCTTATATGCCACCCAAGCAAAGACATGTTAATTTAAAAGCTACGAATTGACGTCATTGGGAAAATAGCGATGTACAGTTACCTCAGTGCCTGAATTATTGATAGGTTAACAGAGTACGTGAGTGACCGACTAACTGACTGGCTAATGGCTGTGACTGGCTGACTGACTAAATGGCTGACCGACCAACCGAAATACTTTGTGGCTTTACCAGCGGGCCTGTCTAGGTGCCGGCCTGAAGTAAACATAGCCAGCTGACTGTTTCTTGTTTTAGTGGCTTTACCAGCGGGCCTGTCTAGGTGCCGGTCTGAAGTGGACATAGCCAGCTGACTGTTTCTTGTCTTAGTGGCTTTACCAGCGGGCCTGTCTAGGTGCCGGCCTGAAGTGGACATAGCCAGCTGACTGTTTGTCTTAGTGGCTTTACCAGCGGGCCTGTCTAGGTGCCGGCCTGAAGTGGACATAGCCAGCTGACTGTTTGTCTTAGTGGCTTTACCAGCGGGCCTGTCTAGGTGCCGGCCTGAAGTGGACATAGCCAGCTGACTGTTTGTCTTAGTGGCTTTACCAGCGGGCCTGTCTAGGTGCCGGCCTGAAGTGGACATAGCCAGCTGACTGTTTCTTGTCTTAGTGGCTTTACCAGCGGGCCTGTCTAGGTGCCGGTCTGAAGTGGACATAGCCAGCTGACTGTTTCTTGTCTTAGTGGCTTTACCAGCGGGCCTGTCTAGGTGCCGGTCTGAAGTGGACATAGCCAGCTGACTGTTTGTCTTAGTGGCTTTACCAGCGGGCCTGTCTAGGTGCCGGCCTGAAGTGGACCTGGCCAGCTGACCGTTTCTTGTGCTATTAGTTATGTTATCGTGTTTACGCTCTTTATGCAGTCACCTTTGTGTACTCTATAAATACACTGACGAGCACAAGAAGTGCGACATCACTCGAGTCATCGCAAACACGTCAGTGTGCTGCCATACTAAACACGTCAGTGTGCTGCCATACTAAACACGTCAGTGTGCTGCCATACTAAACACGTCAGTGTGCTGCCATTAAACACGTCAGTGTGCTGCCATACTAAACACGTCAGTGTTTCCGATGACTCGAATGATGCCGCATTTCTGTCGCCCGTCAATGTATCTTGATGACAACTTGTGTTTCCGATTGTGTCTCAACAGACGGTCAATGTGGTATGTTCGTCCAACAACCTCAAGCCCGCGCAGTGTTATCCGGGAGGCGGCGTTGTGCTGACGTCAGTCTCGGTGGCCGTGCAGCAGTTGTCAAACCACTGCTATCAATAACTTATAATAATAAATACTAGCTCTATCTACTATAATATAAAGACATGCACGAGCACACACACACACACACACACACACACACACACACACACACACACACACACACACATACACACACACACACACACACACACACACACACACACATATATATATATATATATATATATATATATATATATATATATATATATATATATATATATATATATATATATATATATATATATATATATATATATATATATATATATATATATATATATATATATATATATATATATATATATATATATATATATATATATATATATATTATATATATATATATATATATATATATATATATATATATATATATATATATATATATATATATATATATATATATATATATATATATATATATATATATATATATAGCTGCGCTAATTGCATGTTAAACCTGCACAGTCAATGCCGTCAGGTAAAACTGAGCTCACTGAATAAACAAGACGCCATCTTGTGTGCCAGAATACCCTCGCAGCTAGTAGGCAACGAGCTATCTTGACACCACAGCCTATAACCCCTTCACTGCCGAGTATAAGTCAACACGATCCAGCTGCAAGAGACATAGATCCTCATGAGCCCTGTGGGATCATGAGGATCTATACCTCTTGGAGATGTTTGGAGTGTCGTCTTTGCCTATGGAACAAGCTGGTTATAAGTCGTGATTACGCTTTGCCTATGGAACAAGCTGGTTATAAGTCGTGATTACGCTTTGCCTATGGAACAAGCTGGTTATAAGTCGTGATTACGCTTTGCCTATGGAACAAGCTGGTTATAAGTCGTGATTACGCTTTGCCTATGGAACAAGCTGGTTATAAGTCGTGATTACGCTTTGCCTATGGAACAAGCTGGTTATAAGTCGTGATTATGCTTTCATTAGAGGATCTATACCTCTTGGAGATGTTTGGAGTGTCGTCTTTGCCTATGGAACAAGCTGGTTATAAGTCGTGATTACGCTTTCATTCGTTGCCGGCAGTCGTTGGTTGCAAACAAAACCACACTGGACCTTACGACTTTAACCCATATCATACTGATGCTAAAATGCTTCACATTTGTACACTGCCATATGCAAGCTGCATTATGGTACTTACAGATAAAGATATAGACCAATGGCTTTAGTTCACGGGTGGTGCCAGAATAGCTTGGCGCCTAGAGGCGCCAAGCTATTCTGATACCACCCTTGAACTATTTTAGACAAACTTATTTCACAGACTGGTGTATTCCGAATGATAAGGGTTAAAGTCAACATCACAGACCGCTTAACCCACACAGGAGTAAGTTAACCCTTCAGTGCCTGTGGGTCGCTGTCTGCTGTTGTCAACTCTTTTTTAATGAAGATCATGATAGTCCCAACCGCCCAAACAAAGTGGTGTCAGCAAGAGGCATTGATGCTCATGAGCCCCCGCGACAGCGCCAGTACAGTGCCGCGACAGCGCCAGTACAGTGCCGCGACAGCGCCAGTACAGTGCCGCGACAGCGCCAGTACAGTACCGTGACAGCGCCAGTACAGTGCCGTGACAGCGCCAGTACAGTGCCGCGACAGCGCCAGTACAGTACTGTGACAGCGCCAGTAGAGTACCGCGACAGCGCCAGTACAGTACCGTGACAGCGCCAGTACAGTACCGCGACAGCGCCAGTACAGTACCGCGACAGCGCCAGTACAGTACCGCGACAGCGCCAGTACAGTGCCGTGACAGCGCCAGTACAGTACCGCGACAGCGCCAGTACAGTGCCGTGACAGCGCCAGTACAGTACAGTACCGCGACAGCGCCAGTACAGTACCGTGACAGCGCCAGTACAGTGCCGCGACAGCGCCAGTACAGTACTGTGACAGCGCCAGTACAGTACCGTGACAGCGCCAGTACAGTACCGCGACAGCGCCAGTACAGTACCGTGACAGCGCCAGTACAGTACCGTGACAGCGCCAGCGCCAGTACAGTACCGCGACAGCGCCAGTACAGTACCGTGTAGTACCGTGACAGCGCCAGTACAGTGCCGCGACATCAGGGGCTCATGAGCATCTAAGTCTCTTGCGGTTGGGTCGCGTTCAGGTTTTGCTGGCAGTAAACGGGTTAACTAGAAGAAAGTTTTTGTCACCTCATATAAATCATTCATCAACACTGAAACCCGTCACCACAAACTCCATGCTACGCGTATTTACAAGCCAAACGTAAAAGGGTAAAAAGTTACAATTAAAACAAGTGTGTGGTAGGATCTGTTTAAGCAAATCTTGCCTCGTGTCTTATTTTGTAAATAACGTTTGAAGGCAGAAGATTTCACGACAACTCTGAAAAGAAGAGATGATCACCAAGCTTGGTCCCAATTTGTTTTAAAAGTCCTTTAGTGCTGCCCCCAAAATTATTTAGCCGCTGCCTTCGGGAATATCATGATCAATTTAAACTTGCTCATATACCTCGATCGAACCCCACTCAGAGACACTGACACGTATATCTACCTATCTATATCCCGGGTCTCGCCAACCGTTGTGGCACCACTGATGGCAACCAGCTCCCTCCATTCCTGTCTGTTCTCTGCCATTCGTAGCGTATATACTTTTGTAAACTTCACCCTCCTCATGTTGAATGTTCGATAGCTTGGTCTTGCAAGGAGTCTAATCCGTGCATAACCTGTCACAGTTTCAGCATTAGTTAAGCGGGTCAGTGTGATGAAGCTCTATGCTCGGGCATAGTGCTCACACAGTAGGATTAGTACGGTACGGTTTTTGTTAACGAGTAGGATTAGTACGGTACGGTTTTTGTTAACGGTTTGTTGCCGAAAGTCCGTGTTGGACTAGACGTACGTGAAATCTGTAAGACATGGTTAGCACGGTTTTTTTTTTTGTGAGTTCTGTTTAGTGAGTTCTAGGCGGAAGTTGTGACTGTCAGAGGTCTAGTTTGGTTATTGCGGGCTGTCTTGTCGTATGGAACGGTTGTGTTCGAGTTACCTAGCCCGCATTCCAAGACTCTGAAGCCTAGATTTCAGGTATGTTTCTATAAACGTAGTATTGATAGTTGTTTAGTTAAAGACAGTATGCGAGGTAAGATTAATGTGGTTGTATAGCGGTGTTCCGGTTTGGTTTAGTATAGTATGTTTAGAATTCGGTGAAGTAACCGGTGTTTTTGTATACAGTTGTTTACCGAGTTAGATGACTAAAGGAATATGAAGTGTGTAGGTCTAAGCCGCTATAAAGATAGTACGTGGTTGGGTAAGCATAGTCTTTTCCAGGGTATAGAGTAATGTATAGCAAGAGTGTTAGGCTATAGGCTGTTTCAAGATAGTGACAGAGATGGGGTGATACGAAAATAGTTTATGAAGCACGTGTGTGTGTGTGAATGAACGTGTGAGTTATTTGTATCAGCCAGGTTACGTGACGTTTCTCATTGATCCAATATGTTGTGTGTTTAGTAAGTGTTACGTTGGGACTTTTGTATCTATTTAGAGTTCTTGTAACGAGAGTGGAAGACGGACGCCGAGACGTCGAGTCGCAGGAGTGGACCTACGTGAGGTCATCCCTCCAGCTCTTCTGAGTGATTCTGACTGCGACCAAGACACCCAAGTCCAAGCGAGAACTGAGTGTACCGTACGAGAACGAGGACGTCCGTGCCCAAAGAGACAGGACGGCAATACGCGTACGACGAAGGACTTTCACGCCTAGACGTGAGAAGGACCAACGTAACCAGGCAACAACATCAAACAGGTTGGAGACATTGAGAGACTAAAACCTAGCCTGGCAAAGATACTGTGATTTGAGTGTGTGATAGAGAGCCTTGTATATATAGTTGATAGTCTTTAAAGCGTTTTCTTTTCTTTTATAGTGTATAAAGGTTACTTTAGAAAGGGAGCCCGTGTGTTGTGTTTTACCGCATGAATGCGCCCGTCTGAGTCAGTGGCGGTGTATGCGTCTGTTGCGTGAGAGTCTGTGCGTACGACTGTGGGCAAGTCTGCGTGCGTTACAGTCAGTAATCACTGAGGCCTGCATAGGGTATATAATTATTTCAACTTCTAAGTAGGTCATGTCATGATCTCTCGAGGGTAGTGGCTAAACCATTGGGTTAAAACCCTTATGATTTTAAAATGGAGTTTGGTGATCACATTTTTTTTTAGAATTGTCGTGAAATATGTCTTGTTAAAAAATTAACTGGAAAAAAAAAAAAAAAAAAAAAAAACACGAGGCAAGCTGTGCTCACGCGGGCTGTCCTTGAGTGTCGACCGTCCCAGTGCGCAAATTGCCATCGTTCCGACGTCGGACGCAGTCGCACACAGCCGTGCCCGGGCCAACGGCGTCTGACATCGGCCTGGTGGCCTTTGGAAAATCTTCCCTAGAAATGTACTGTTTATAAACAGAGAATAAAAGGCAGAAAACATACAACGAAAAGGTGAGTACTGGTATGTGATGTTGGACCTTACGGTCTAAACTCTTTAGGTCCAAATTTTCAGACCAGCTCACTCATGGTCAGCTAAAATGCCAAGAAAGTTTCTCAAGTTTGTCATTATTACTCCGCGTTTCACCATAAACATCTGAGTCCCAGAACTAAATGACTTCCATCCTAGAGATGAAACTCACTTTGTTCTGGAACTCAAAGGGTGAAGCCGTCACCACTGATCCTATGTTTAACCCCTTGGCTGTCGCTGTCCGTGCATGTTCGTCTGAAGTCAGTATTCATTTCACGACCAAAAGCAAACACCGTCCAACAAAGAAGGCTTCAAATTGATCTCAGCAAGAGTCATAGATCCTCATGAGCCCCCGCAGTTGCGGAGGCTCATGAGGATCTATGTCTCTTGCAGTTTTAGTGGGATTTTTTTCTTCTTCTGGGCAATGAAGGGGCTGAAAGCCAACGCGAAGCACTGTGACAAAATCAATAATCGATAATTACAATTAAGTCCTTGTCCGTGATTCGCGACCACACGATCTAGAGTATCAGAGGTTCAAAATGTCCCGGATGTCCACTTTACATCCAGACACTGTCTTTACTGTCTTGTTGCATTATGGTCTTGTCAGTGACGTCATACACTACCATTGTAACGACGACAGGCATTATTTACAGTTCAAAAGTCAATGGCTGAAATCTCACACTTTAACTCCTTCTACCCCAAGACCGAAATCCCCAAACTTTGCCGTTGTCCTCTGAAGACTGCATTGCAGTGCAGGACACACATCGACCAAGATAGTTCAAGGGTGATGCCAGAATAGCTTGGCGCCCATAGGCGCCAATCTATTCTGGCATCACCCTTGAACTATCATGGTTGATCCTTATCTTCCTGTAGTGTGTCTGGGGTAGAATGACTTAAACAACAAGTTGTCTGTGCTGGCTCGTGAGTTTGGACCTTACGACCAATACGGCCCAATATCACAGACCAACAAAGACGTATTGCTTTCAGGAATTATCCTTCATTATTGAAAACATGTAACCAATGTTAAACCTTCCTCACAAATCCACAACTTGCAAACAAGAAGAAAATGTTGAAAATGTACAAAAAAAAAAAAAAAAAAAAAAAAAAAAAAAACGATCGGCGCAGGTCTGTGATATTGGATCTGACGGTCTAGACAACTAAGGTGCAGAATCATAGACCACCATACATGATGAACCCTTTGTCTGTCGGAAGCTGTTTGTTGTCGCTCTGATTTCTGCTGGAATAGGTCATCGCGACAGCAACCGCTACCGACAGGCAAAGGGTTACCTTTTGACCTACCGTTAACCTTCAGCACAAACCCAGTACATGTAGTTACACAAACACAGCAACAAACAAACAAACAAAATGGTGCCCCTCTGCATGAGGCCAACAGTACTTTTCATAGAACTGAGGGCTGCCTGTGCAGTGTGATTAACTGTACACATGAGATTTGTAGGTGGGTAGCTAAAATACAGGCAGTCAATACAAGCCACTTTCTTAACCTCAAGTCTCTATATAGGTTTTACAGTCCACTAATGCCCATTATTGTGCATGTCTTTCGTGGGTTTTGTGTGGTTTTGTGTGTGTTATATTGTGGGGTTGAAGAGAAACGGTATGACACCTATTAGCACGTGTATGTATATATTCTCATGTTGTATGCTGATGTGTATGAATAAAGATAAATTTTTAAACAATGTAAATAAATAATTTAAATAAAAAGTTATTTGGGTTTAACGCCGAGTAGATGACAAAGGCCGTCTCTCGGCAGTTAAATAAATAAGATAAATTAAGTCAAAGATACCTGGGACATATGAATGCTACGTAAAGGATAGATTATCAACATGTACATTGTTTTGGTGGGTGTTGTGCGGTTTTGTGTGTGTAACTGGAGTGGGGTTGGGAGCGGGTGGTGTGGCACCTATTACCACGTGCTCATGCTGTATGCTGGTGTGTGTAACTGGAGTGGGGTTGGGAGCGGGCGGTGTGGCCCCTAGTACCACGTGCTCATGCTGTATGCTGGTGTGTGTAACTAGAGTGGGGTTGGGAGCGGGCGGTGTGGCCCCTAGTACCACGTGCTCATGCTGTATGCTGGTGTGTGTAACTGGAGTGGGGTTGGGTGCGGGCGGTGTGGCCCCTATTGCCACGTGCTCATGCTGTATGCTGGTGTGTGTAACTGTAGTGGGGTTGGGAGCGGGCGGTGTGGCCCCTATTACCACGTGCTCATACTGTATGCTGGTGTGTGTAACTGTAGTGGGGTTGGGTGCGGGCGGTGTGGCCCCTATTACCACGTGCTCATGCTGTATGCTGGTGTGTGTAACTGTAGTGGGGTTGGGAGCGGGCGGTGTGGCCCCTATTACCACGTGCTCATACTGTATGCTGGTGTGTGTAACTAGAGTGGGGTTGGGAGCGGGTGGTGTGGCACCTATTACCACGTGCTCATGCTGTATGCTGGTGTGTGTAACTGGAGTGGGGTTGGGAGCGGGCGGTGTGGCCCCTAGTACCACGTGCTCATGCTGTATGCTGGTGTGTGTAACTGGAGTGGGGTTGGGTGCGGGCGGTGTGGCCCCTATTGCCACGTGCTCATGCTGTATGCTGGTATGTGTAACTGGAGTGGGGTTGGGAGCGGGCGGTGTGGCCCCAATTACCACGTGCTCATGCTGTATGCTGGTGTGTGTAACTGGAGTGGGGTTGGGAGCGGGCGGTGTGGCCCCTAATACCACGTGCTCATGCTGTATGCTGGTGTGTGTAACTGGAGTGGGGTTGGGTGCGGGCGGTGTGGCCCCTATTGCCACGTGCTCATGCTGTATGCTGGTGTGCGTAACTGGAGTGGGGTTGGGAGCGGGCGGTGTGGCCCCTATTACCACGTGCTCATGCTGTATGCTGGTGTATGTACAAAACCTACATAACAAACAAACAAAATAAATAAATAAATAATTTGAATAAATAAGATAAAGTATGTCTAAGATACCTGGGACATATGCATGCTAGGTAAAGGATAGATTATGAACATTCACAGATCTGCATGTCTTTTGGTGGGTGTTTTGCGGTTTTGTGTGTGTATGTGGGTAGGGGTTGGGAGCGGGCGGTATGGCAGCTAATACAATCTATAATATGCGTATATATTTTTTGTTGTTGTGTGCTGATGTGTATGGACACAACTTGCATTACAAACAAAGGTAAATAAAAAAAAAGTTTTGTGGTGTTTAACGCTGATGTGTATGTGCAATCATACATCACAAAAAAGTAAGTAAATCAATAAATAAAATAATAAATAATAATAAAACAATAAATAAATAAATAAAATAAGTCGAGATACCTGGGACCTATGAATATGCATGCTAAGTATGTGATAGATTATAAACATGCACAGTTGCATGCATATTGAAAAAAATCCTGTCCTTGTTGGCCACCACTATACCACCAGTCATCACATGCATCAAGGAATTCCTTCCATCCATAATAAAAGGACAAATAATAATATATATATAAGTGAATACATAAATGAATCAATAATAAATAAATAAAACATGTAATATGATGGTGAGGGCTACATCTGTATTGTGTCTCATGCAGTCCTGATAAAGCTTGATCATAAGAGGTCTTGTGAGTACTTGAGTGCGGATTGGTTCAATGGGTTGCAAAAAAGAAAAAAAAAATAAAACAAAACAAAACAAAAAAAAACCAATATATATATCTATATATATATTGTTTTTTTTTCTGTTGTTTTGTTTTGTTTTATTTATATATATATATATATATATATATATATATATATATATATATATATATATATATATATATATATATCTCTTGGCTGGACTTCGCGAACGAAGATTTTATAGGAGTTGCCCACGACGTCTGCAGGCTTGTTCGTGGCTGCGGAGGCCAATCCGGGACAGGCAGGTTCGACCGCAGTGGCTGCAGGGGAAGGTATGGCCAGAGTTCTGAGTTGCGGCATCTCTGTTCTTTCTCCTGAGCCGCTTGTCCTTAAGGCTAGCTCTGCGAGAGTCCTCAAAGGAGACAGCTGCCTTGTAAATAGTGGAGCGCCAGGTGTCACGGTCCACAGCAAGCGAAGACCACTGGTGGTGGTCGATTTGGCAGGCACTAAGTGACTTCTTGAGACAGTCTTTGTATCTCTTCTTTGGTGCCCCTCTGTCACGGTGTCCAGTAGCAAGCTCGCCGAACAGGGTGATCTTTGGTAGGCGATGATCCTCCATCCTGGAGACATGCCCCGCCCAGCGGAGCTGTGTCCGCAGCAGCAAAGCCTCGATGCTCACGGTTTCAGCCTGTTCAAGGACCTCGACATTGGTGACATAGTCACTCCAGTGAATGCCCAGGATGGTACGCAGGCAGCGCTGGTGGAAGCGTTCGAGGAGTCGTAGTTGGCTGCGGTAGAGGGCCCAGGACTCGGAACCATACAGCAGGGTGGTGAGGACCACAGCTCTGTACACGCTGATCTTGGTGCCTGTTTTCAGCTGTTGATTGTGCCACACCCGCTTGAAAAGTCGCCCGAAAGCGCTGTTCGCTTTTGCCAGCCTGCTGTCAAGCTCCTTGTCCAGCTTGGCGTCCGACGTGATAATGCAGCCAAGGTAAGTAAACTGGTGCACTGACTTTAGTTCAGACTCGCCGATGGTGATGTGAGGAGGGCGATACACTGTCTTGGGTGCCGGCTGATGGAGGACCTCTGTCTTTTTCAGACTGACCTCGAGTCCAAAGAGCTGGGCAGCGTCTGCGAAGCAGGACGTGATGCGCTGCAGGGCTCTCTCTGTGTGTGCAACGAGGGCAGCATCATCAGCAAAAAGCAGCTCACGGATCAGTTGGTCTAGGGTTTTCGTGTGGGCCTGCAGTCGTCTGAGGTTGAACAGGCTGCCATCGAGACGATACCTGATGTACACTGCATCGTCATCATCGAGGTCCACTGTGGCCTGCTTCAACATCATGCTAAAAAAGATGGTGAAGAGGGTCGGTGCCAGCACGCAGCCCTGCTTTACGCCGTTGAGAATGGGGAATGGTTCTGAGAGGTCATTGTTGAGTCTGACCTGACCTTGCTGGTCCTCGTGTAGCTGGACAATCATGTTGAGGAACTTTGGGGGACAGCCAAGTCGCTCCAGGATCTGCCACATGCCTTGCCTGCTCACAGTGTCGAACGCTTTTGTTAGGTCGACAAACGTTACGTACAGCCCTTTGTTCTGCTCGCGGCACTTCTCCTGTAGCTGTCTCAGCACAAAGACCATATCGGTGGTGCTCCTGTTTGCTCACCTATATATATATAGGTGTTCCGCTGAACATAGTGATTTAGATAGAAACGGTTCGGAGATGGATTTAAATCTGCTTCCCTTGTGCCAAAGACCAGACGGATAAGACCGTGAATGACCAGTTAAAAATCCAATCTCCACTAATAAAAAAAAAAAAAAAGAGCAGGCCTACACTTAGAGCGGTTAGGCTAGAAAAAAAGACGAACAACATGCATGTTGTACCTGGACAAGAAGTCTTCAGAATGTTGAAGATGGTCGGCATATGCAATGCAAAACATGGACGAAGGGAGTTTACTTTCGATATGCTTTCCTCCCACAGAAGACCGAGTTTTATGGGAATGGCTGTTTTCAAGACCAGGAAAAAATAACGTATATGACGTTGATAAGGTGTACGTCAAAGATCAAATCCTAAATTGTTTTTGTTTCACTTCAGGGGCAAAGTAAACCTGCATCAACCTTGCGCGTTTGATTGACTGCTTTTTAAGGCATCTCGCTGACCGCCATTTTGAAACTAGCGACGCGAGAATGCTTACCGCATTAAAAATATTACTTTTTAAATTATTTGATCGTAAATATGTATGCATGTGTAGCTGTTCATGGTTTTAATTTACTCACTGGAATAAACCGTTAACGTGTATGCTTGAAATTTACAATGGTATTTCACAAAATGTCTTGCTCCTTTTCCGGACCATGAACGAGGACTGGTTCCCTCACAGCGAACAAATAGCTTTAAAAAAAAAATAAAAAAAAACTTCTACAAAAATGTCTTAAGGACAAATATTGTTGCTATGCATAAACTATATTGCATTAGTACTTTCGTTTCGTACCACTACTTAGCTCTGCAGAAATTGCGTAATCTGCTAGAATAATAGCGTCACAGGTGCGTCAGGCATCACTGTGACGTAACGACTGTGACGAGTTCTGTAATGCTGTTAAACTGTTACTTTGCAAGAAGGGCAGAAAAGAGGTTGCAGTTTCATCCTTACGTGAGTATCTTACTTTTATTCTTTGATCTGTCAGCCCTAACTACAAATGTCGATCTGTCGACACCAGACGAGTGGAAAATTATCGTATGACGTTTTGGCATGTCCGGTGTCACTACGGCGATAATACAATTATGACATCCTTCTTGATCGCCCAGCTTTCTGTCGGCTGTTATATGATTTGGAAGCGACCCAAGAAGTCTGTGTCAAAATCAAGAATATCTATGCAACATACCACATATGGCGAGTGTCTGTCCGTCGAACATACCACCTATGGCGAGTGTCTGTCCGTCCAACATACCACCTATGGCGAGTGTCTGTCCGTCCAAATGTTGTCGTGTCCATCCGTTAGTTAACACCTTACATCCTGATGCTGATTTAACAACAACAAATGCTTAGTGTCAAATGAAGGCTATATTACAAGATAGATCAACCGTTTTAGTTTAAGGGTGGTGCCAGCATAGCTTGGCGCCTTAGGCGCCAATATATGCTGGCACAAGCCTTGAATTATCATAGTCAAATTTATTTCAAGCCACAGTGTATCAGAATGTAAAGAGTTAACGCAGGTCCTCAGCCTTAGAGTGTTCTGTAAATACGATATTGGCATTTTCTAAAAAGATGTTACATTAATACACTTGAAACTTGGTTGCAAGGTTGTTGGTGATATTTTCTAAACATATCGTTGCGAGTGACCTACTATCTTTGTGGATGACCTTGGTTGAAGGTCCTCATGTAAAATCACGTTAGTTAGTTGGGTTTAACGTCGCGTAATGTCCAATAATACATACCAATATTAGTATTATCAGTACCGTCTTGGTTGGGCGGTGACATCCCTGTGTTGTAGGTGTTTTGCAAGCTTCATGGCAACGATGCGTTCCCTGGTTTGCATCACAGTGTTCTGCATTGTCAGTATGCGATAGCCATTTTGTGTATTGTGGTTCTTTCTCGGTTTGGGTAAAATGTTTTCAGGTAGCTGTGGGCTCAGTCGTCCGGCAAATGGCCTATGGCAAAGCTTAACTGACAGAGACTGAAGAACTCCGTCTTCTCTTCGTCTGTCAGCTTCCTCAGGTCAGAGTACCTGACTGGGTCCGCCCCCGGCGGTGTATCTTTTGAGCTTAGCATCATGGAAATCTTCCTTTGTCAGTTGGAAGCTTGGGACATATTGTGCCATGGTACAATACAGAGCACGCAGAAGCTGTTTCCGTCATCCAATTTCCCTGGTCACTTTGTTGGATGAAGTGGCCCAGCAAGGGGATAACTTTCTCTTCGTCACTCTGCAGAAATGTTTCCTGTCGGTCAGGCTACCAAGAAAACCAGGAAGCATCGGCAGTTATTTACAGCCTATCTGGCACAATTGTTTTTCCCGAGTGATGAATATTTAAGGGGTCCAGACTAATCCAGCGCCAGACAGCTCAGACTAGTATATCTGTTTGTTGCAGGCATCAGGGCTGCCGTGATCGTACAACATGAAAATGTGGTTCACTTCATACGTCTTCGGCATTATCATTGCTCTTCGTAAGTACAGGTTACAAAAAAATAAAAGATTTTTTTTTGCTCACCTGAGCTGGCAAAAGTGGGTCTATGTGCTGGGTTTCTGTCGTCCGTTCGGTGTCCGTCATCGATCGTGGTAAACTTTACAACACAAATCCGATGCTAGTACGATCTGAATCCGAAGCGGGTCTGAGACAAAACAGTCCGTGCAGCCATGTTTATGATCGTGCGTTTCCATGTGTCCGATGCAGTAGCGAATTTCGCATCCGACTGCGAAACAAACTCGACACGATTTTTTGTTCGCTCAGGGTAGCGATTATTTTTTAGGATATGTTCAGACGAAAAGTGAATGTTGTAACTCGTCGCACGTTCTCGCGCTAATCTGATGTTTGCTTCATGCCAGTGGTTCCTTCAAAGGCGGAATTTGGATGTCGTACGTATCATATGGAAACACGCGCGCCAAGAATCGTGAACGCTAACGTCATAGCATTATCCGTTTCGAATCGTATTTGAATCTGATTCGTGCTTTGTCGAAACGTGGCTTTACGTTAAATTTATATTCCCCAGGATTAAGCATCTCAACACAGTCAGAAAACTGTCTGTAACAGAGATTGCTGACAGTATGTGTATGGGTCCTTTATGTACTATCCCAGAGCATTATGGTGTAAACACAATGACAAATGTCCAAATTCATCGTTTGGAGGGTGTATTTTATTTTTACCCGAGTCGCGAATTTATCGTCTGCTTCGGTCCTTTGTGTAGTATCTAATAGCTTTATGATGTAAATGCAATGATAAATGGCGAAATTCATCGTTTGGAGGTTGTATTGTTTTTGTTTACGGGAGTCTGCGAATTTATCGTTTGCATCGGCCTCGTTTTTGAACTAATACGCATATTTATGAGCCTACGTCCAAGGTAGAACCCGGCTAACTATGCTGTCAAATTCACAATGCGGGTTCCGCTCGACCTGCTAGTATTTACTGGTAACGATCGTCCCGGCGTAGTGCACCGCGGGGTTGCGTGTTTGGCGCTCGCAAGGCGAGCATGAGTCCACGGTGCCTAGTGTGACAATGAACCCTTTACCCATCGGAAACACGCATCGTCTTCCATCATTGAAGCAGAACAGACATTCTGCACTGCACTTAATTTCACGTCTCAAACGTCGAGGTCTGCGCAAAGCATTTTTTAAAATCCACAAATGCACCCTCGCAGCACAAACACTACCTCAGTGAGTCGAGTAAATGAGAACGGGCACAGACAAAAACATGTTACGACCAGCGCGCGATGTGCAGCTTTGACACACGTCGTAGTTTTCAGATCTCTGCAGCGTACAATGTGATTACTAGCTCGTAACTATATGATAAAACACGTTTAAAACTTGCGAAATCAGTAAGAGATAAATTCTACTGAAGATCTGCAAGAAATCTGAAAATCTCTAGCCCTCGCGGAACTATAAGAAGATCGACAAAGACCGTATATTACTTACTGATTCAGCAGGAAAAATGACGAATTCCGGGTGGGTAGTCAAACCAAGCTCTAGCGTTACGCTTTGCCACATGTCCATATTGCTACGTTCCGATCCTTAGGGGATTCTTGTTTGTCTTCCTCTTTCTTCTTTTCCGCAATTACCGAGTCTGTTAATGTCGATGATACTTTCTTTGTTCCTTCTCCTGTTCGTCCGCCATCTTGTCTCTGATTGGTTATAATTATGCAGATGGCCTACGGTCCTATAGAATAGTTGTGACGTCAACTACTATCGCCTACCACAAACATTTGTTCTTGGGGTCCCAGGAAAGTTTCATGTGTGCCTATTTTCAGGTGAACAGACGAAAGAAAGTATTTGGTGGGACAATCGATTGAATGCAAGTGACGTCACACAGCAAGCGTCGTTACGCGCGTCGTCTGCAGTCGGCCATTTTGTGAAGTAGATACAATAAACACTAGTAACAGCGAAGTTAGAACTCGGCGAAAGTGTGCTTGGATGCGCAATATTTGGATGTGATAATAGGTCAGAGAAACAAAGATAATGGTGTAATAATGGTGTGTAACGCACGCACACTCGCCCCAGTCGTAAGTACAGACTCTCGCACAACAGACGCATACACCGCCACTGACTCAGTCGGGCGCATTCACGCGGTATAACACAAACACTAGCTCTCCTTCTCCTGTGGGCTTTTATTAAAGTAAACACAAACACTCAAAAGAATACTCTTACACTATACACTTCTCCAATCTAACACATCAACACCGCATTCACATACACAATGTAGAAGCCAGGCTAGTTAATTATCTCTCACAATCCAACCTGTTTCACTGGTGTTATTGTTCAGCAACGTTCTATCCTTCCACGTCTGGGCGTGTAGTTCTTGCGTCACACGCTTCCGAGTCGTCCCGTTTCTCATACCGTGGGCGTCCTCCTGACTCGCTCCGTAGAGCAGTCATTGAAGACCCTCAGTCTCGGCTAGGGTCGCTTACTCCCTGAGTGATGAAATGACCTCGCAATAGGTCCCTCGACGGTAGCCTCTGTTGACCGACGACTCGGCGTCCGTCGCTCCGCTCCATACAAGAACTCTGTATAAAACAGTCTTAATATCATAACACTTGCTAAACACACACATAATTATTGGATTATATGAGGTACATTAGGTAACCTGGCTGATACAAGTAATTCTCACACGTTCATTCGCACACACGTGCTTCATAAACCGAACTACTTCGCAACACACCAATACTCTACACATACCAATCATGATGCTTTAGCAGCAAGGGTAAAGGAGCTAGAAGACGAAGTCGACAGGTTGGAAAGGTACTCAAGACGGAACAACGTTATGTTGTACGGCAAACCTGATGATGAGGGCGAGACTTACAAAGCGAGTACCAATAAGGCAATGCAAACCTTGAAGCGATACTTCCCTGAGAAGGATTGGCACAGAGACGACATAGAGAGGGCGCACAGGGTGGGCCACACCCAGTCTCGACACCCACGGCCACTCATCATAAAGTTTCAAAAGTGGGCTGACACCATGCTGATTATGAGAAATAAAGCGGGGAAAGAACTGATGAGACAAGACAAACTGAAATTATCCGCCGATCTCACACGGAGACAAAGACAGACAATCAGAGAGTTAAAAAGTCACGGACAACACGGCTACTTTGTGAACGGGAAACTGAGAGTGAGGGCAGAGAAATAAAACATTGACGATAGTGACCATGATGAAACGGGTCTGAACGAAGACATATGGGAACAGCCTGCAGGTCACCAGTACCATTACCCAACTCTTAGTGACCAGGTAAGGGACTGTTTTTAATCATGGAGACAACAGTCCCCCCCAGCTATACCGCCAGGGATCAGCCTGTTAGTGATAAAAACCCCACACCCACGCCATCATACGCCAGTGTCGCTGCCTCACCGCCGATCTCAGACCTCACAGGTGATGAACTAAGCCAGGCGGGTCGCGGTACCAGACTAGGCAGACCCGGACACAGGAATACAGGTACCAGCAGGGCCAGCAACAAGTCTACACCCAATAACCGTGGCGGCAACGACGGTTCTCAGTCATCGCCTGTATCGAGAGACCAGTCACCCGTCTTCATCGGTTCAAGGGTCACACTGAGCGGTCGTGGCACATACAGCGACGGCAAAGACAACCACGCTGGTGACGGGAGTAACACTATCACCAGTGATACTACTGTGGGTGGAACGACAGCAGCAGAATCCGAAACGACAGCGGGTTTAGAGGGTTCCCAACGTACTGACGTCAGTAGGGGAACCCCAGCGGACGTGAGGAATCCCCGTGCCTCAGGCACGCCACATACCAACCATGTCAACACAGCAGCTGCTACTGGGTCAGGAAAACACCCGGCAGCTGCACGTGAACAGCCGAGTAAAGACAAGCTCGATACGTCACGTGGCCAACGTAACGCCGGAAAGGTCCCGACCAACCGACCTGCTACCCGTCTCCACCCACAGTCCCTATCACTACCACCCCCACTCAAAGACCAACCCCTAATTTCCGACAGAATGAATTCTGCACGCCGCAAGTCCACGGTGGGTAGCGGCCAACCCCAGGACTGTCCGATCACCGTTAGCAGCTAGGGACTCGGCCTCGGCCATGTTTCTGTATGTGACAATGCTGACAATACTGACGCCACTAACACTACCACTGACACTACCACGTCAGGGGCAAAAGTGGGCACTGAGTCACAACGTGGGCTGAAAATACTAAACTGGAATATTGGTGGTCTGCTTTCAAAACTAGTAAACACTGATTTTATAGATTATATAACATCTTTTGATGTTGTTTGTTTTACAGAAACGTTTATAGAATACAACATAGAACTAAAAGTTTTCTCAGATTTCAGTGTTTACTTTGCCCCTGCAAAGAAACTCAGCGATCATGGTCGATGTTCAGGAGGAGTTATGGTCCTGGTGCGAAAATCTCTCTGCTCGTTTTTCGAGCAGATTGATGTTCCACATGACCATACAGTGGTGTTAAATATGAAGAAACAGTTACTGAATGTTGACAGAGACATTGTTATGTTGTTTATTTACGTACCTCCATACGGCTCCACATACTATAACACAAGACTCAATGGATGGTATAGACTTAGTTGAACAGTGCTTGTCAAACATATGGGAAGTACGAGATGACTTTCATGTATTTATGTGCGGAGATTTCAATGCACGGACGCCTTGTTTAAATAGTTATGTTCATACAGACAGAAACAATAACAGTAGAGAAGAAATCTATGAAAGATCATCCGAGGATAACGTGGTAAACTCATTCGGTAGAAAGTTAGTTGATCTTTGTCAGATGTTTGACTGTTCAATATTAAATGGAGCCGACTTTCTCAACGCTGAGGGCAGTATGACATTCATCTCCCAGATGGGAAGCAGCCTCATCGACTATTTCTGTGCCTCGAACGAACTGTGTTCCCAGAATGTGTTTCTTTCGCTGAACGTGGAAAACAGAATTGAATCTGATCACCTGCCAGTCTCACTGACTGTACGCATGACACAAACAGACCGAGAGCGTCCAAGTGAAAGGAAAGAGTATGTGGAGAAAATAGTCTGGGACGGGGAAAAAGTACCACTATATTTAGAGGCACTAAATTCCGGGGAATCCCTTTTGAAACTTGCACGAGCTGCAGCGGAAATAGAGTGTGACTTTAACCGGGCACTCGGTTTGTTTGTGGAATGTTTACAGTCGGCTGCAGACTGCATGAAAAAGAAAGTGTTAACAGGAACCCCCAAAAGACAGAACGAATGGTTTGACTCTGAGTGTGCACAGCTTAAAAAGAAGACGAAGTCCACACTGCGCACCTTTCGTCGGAAGAGAACTGATCACAATCGTCAGCATTTTGTGGAGGTCAGGCGCCAGTATTGGAGGTTACTCACAGACAAAAAACGGGCTCACAAAAAAGCAAAACCAGAACTGTTAGCAAATCAAATAACTAACTCAAAAGTGTTTTGGAAAGAAATAAATACCTGCTTAGATAAAAAATATAAACAAGCAGCTAGTCAGGCAATTACGAACGATGAATGGTTTAACCATTTCAAAGAGGTGTTCAAATGTGATGAAACCCCGTTAGATGTATCGGAAACCCCCGATATTGGCACCTTACCCGGGATAGAGGAGCTCGATGAACCAATTACGGAAGAGGAGGTGCGATCAGCATTGAGACGCTTAAATGTCGGTAAAGCCAGCGGTGCGGACGACATAGCAGCAGAGATGCTTAAATCAGCGTCAGAACTATTGATCAGTTTTCTCACAACATACTTTAACACTTTATTTAAAAATGGTACATACCCAAGTATGTGGAAGGTGGCTATAATAATTCCCATTCACAAAAAAGGCGATCGCGAGTCCCCTCAGAACTACAGGGGAATCTCCCTGCTTAGCCTGATTGGGAAGTGTTATGCATCCGTCCTTAATGACCGACTGTACTGCTGGCTTGAGGACAACCATAAGATCTCTGAAACACAGGCAGGCTTCAGAAAAGGCTATAGTACAACGGACCATATATTCTCGCTGTACGCTGCTACCCAAAAATACTTGAGTAAACCTGCAAAGCTGTATACTTGCTTCGTGGATCTGAAGCGTGCCTATGACTCAGTGAGACATTCAACCCTTTTGAGAGCTTTAATGAAATCAGGCGCTTCAGGCACCTTTATTAAAGCTGTTATGGTCATGTACGACTCTTTGAAAGCACGTGTACGTGTACGAGAAGGTCTTACTGACTGTTTTGACTGTCCCCAGGGTTTAAGACAAGGTTGCGTGGCCAGTACGACATTCTTCTCGCTCGTTATCAACGAGCTAGCTGAACAATTATCTATGGATGGAAACATGGCATTCAATTGTGGTCAGGACTAGCGGAACTGTTCGTTTTACTTTTTGCCGACGATTTAGTGTTACTTTCATGTTCACCATCTGGTCTGCAAAATCAGATTAATTGTCTAGTTAGTACTTGTTGTAAACTAGGGCTGCAAATCAACTGTGACAAAACTAAAGTCATGGTTTTCAGGAAAGGTGGTTTCCTGAGCAAATATGAAAAAATTGTTTATCGGAAGCGAACAACTTGAAGTAGTAAACAGTTACGTTTATTTAGGTTTTACTTTCACAACCACAATGAGTACCTTCCAGAGCGCAAAACAGCTAGCCATTAAGGGAAAGAGAGCGACCGCCGATATTATCAGAGCCCGGCGGCGCATAGATGGTATGACAAAAGAAACCTTTTTCAAACTCTTTGATTCAGTCGTACAACCAACACTCTTGTATGCTTCTGAAATATGGGGCCTCCTTCACGACGATAGTCCCACTGAGAAAGTACACCTGTACGCCTGTAAAAGGTTTCTTTCTGTTCCTGTCCGAACTCCCACTGACATGGTATACGGCGATCTTGGAAGGTACCCACTGTTGGTGAATTGTTGTATGAAAACTATACGTTTTTGGCTTAAGATTATTAAGATGGATACCGATCGTATACCAAAGCAAGCATATATGTTGCTGTCAAATTTAGATAACAACGGAAAGCTAAATTGGGTCTCAAAAGTACGAGCCACTTTAGAGAATACAGGATTTAACTTTGTTTGGATGAACCAAGGAGTAGGGAATGAAAGGCGCTTTTTGTCTGAGTTTAAGCAGAGACTTGTCGATGTTGTTCGTCAAGAGTGGTTCGCCGGCCTCAGGGACAGTCAACGTTTTCGGCTGTACAGAACGTATAAGTTTACTCTGGAATCTGAATCATATTTTAAAGATATTCGAATTAAATGTTTCAGAGATACCCTGGTGCACTTTAGGCTCGGAGTAAGTGATATCCAGACACACAGGAATCGTTTTATTCGAAGCGTTACCGATGGAATGAACGACTGTCCCGTTTGCCCACAAACTATCGAAGACGAAGCTCACGTTGTGTTTTACTGTCAGAAGTATATAGACTTGCGCCCGGATTTTTGGGCAACCGTAGATAACAGCCGTGAAAGTGTTTTACTCACTCAGTTGTTATCCTGTGAAAATGCATCTAGAACGAGACAGTTCGCATGGTTCCTTTTTAAATGTTTCGAGAGACGAAAAAGAGAAACAACGATATGTTCCAATGATTGATTGCTTATTTCTGTGTCACGTGATACTGTCTTTTATGAGAACTGTCATTTCAACTTTGAATGTCAATATACCCCAGGTTATGTTCTTGCGGTATTGAACTGATATATGTATACGCTCTCCATGTGAAAATGGCCGAAGTGCCAACATCAATAAAAACTCTTGAATACACATACCAAGGGGAATTACTCAGCGCTGGACAGACAAACAAACAGTTAGAACATCTGCCCACGCCTATCAGGCACCCAATCGTCAGCCCACAGAGAAATACGCAGGTATAGAACAAGACGATCATCTACATCCTTAAAAAGGATGCATCAGGTCTCGTATATAACCCATGTCTTTCTCCAGAACTTAGGAAGTAGGCAGGAGAAACATACATACACAAACATGATGCTGCACTACCAACTGTGGTCGGGTAAATACCCTGAATTCCAACAGTAGATGCACAAGACAATACACAACAATGTAACGTTACAAGTTTTGCCTCGAGTTATAGAATACCCACAAACCAGACAGGTGAGGCTAGCGCTGGCAGAATTGTACACATACCAACGGGAATTACTCAGCGCTAGACAGACAAACAGTTAGATCCCCTTCCCCCGCCTATCAGGCACCCAATCGCCAGCCCACAGAGAAATACGCAGGACGATCATCTACATCCTCAAAAAGATTCATCAGGTCTCGTATATAACCCATGTCTTTCTCCGGAACTTAGGAAGTAGGCAGTAGAAACATGCATACATATACATACATCTACATAAACCACATTTGGTAGTGCACCTTCATGTCTGTCGTTTGTCGTCTGTACTCCACCGTCGTCCGTCGTCCGTCGTCCGTGGCACTCTTTACGTTGGCATTTTCTCTGAGACCATACAAGCCACGGACTTCAAACTTGGCACCAGGATATTTTGAGGCAAGACCTTTTTAAACATACTTATTTCAAAAATTCAAGATTACAGGGGATATGAAAATAGGCAAATAATAGCTATATTTTGACATAATTTATTTATTTCTCAAATATTATTTACAACATCAAACCCAAAACGTGATACAAAGATACCTGGTGATAAGAACTTTCTACACATACTAATTTGGTTCATACCCCAGAAAGGTAAAGGGTCACGAGAGCTCAGGTAATAGGTAAAATATAGCCATATTTTGACAAAAGATGTTTTTCTCAAGTACTATTCACAACTTCATACCCAAAATTGGTACAGAGATACCTGATTGTAAG
Organism: Semisulcospira habei; assembly: GCA_036245525.1. Taxonomy (NCBI): domain Eukaryota; kingdom Metazoa; phylum Mollusca; class Gastropoda; family Semisulcospiridae; genus Semisulcospira; species Semisulcospira habei. Next base: position 1,981,867 of record BTPG01000002.1, on the reverse strand, counting down.
ACCTTTATATGCATACTAATTTGGATGAGCACTCGGAAAGGTCAAGGTCACAAGAGATCAGCAAAAGTAAATTGCAAATATTTGATGGAATTGTAGTTATTATCAACAATTTTGCAAACTTGTCTATCAAATTTATCACAAAGGTATCTGATGATGATAAGACCTTTATATGTATACTAATTTAGTCGACTCATCGCAAAGGTCTAGGGTCACGGAGTTTGACAGATGTGTGAAAACTGCTTACATTTTGAGAAAACATTTTTTTTTTTTTTTTTTTTTTTTTTTTTTTTTTGCCACACATGTAGATAGGTCATACAGGTGTGCCATAAGTGCTTTGCCGTTTGTGTTCTTATTTTACTAGACATTTTTCATGTAGCTGGATCAAATGAAGATATTGAAGGGGATTGTTAACCAGCATTGTACTTCTAGAACGTTTTGAGATTTAATTAAATATGTTTGGAAAAAACGTTTCACGTTTTTGAAATTAATTTGACGAATTATTTGCGATTATTCTTGACGCAATTGAATGATTTTTACGAATACCAAAAACGATCTTCTCAATAATAACGATTTTTCATAAACAGTGTATACATAAACATACAGTTTGTCTAGGTTGTCGGGTACGATTAGGTCAATTGTAACCTGTAATCCTTAGGTGTGAAAATCGGATCATTATTTGCACCACTTTTTCGGAATTATTTTTAAAACAGCTAACATAATTTTCATTGTTCTTGTTATGTGGTAGTCGTCTTAGTATGATGCAATCACACCAGACACTCATGTAGGGTTCTTGTAGAAAAAGCTCACTCAGTTGCAACTCCTCACATGTGGCCCAAGGTTGTAGACCACACTGAAAAAAAAACAGTCCCAACAGTACTTTATTCTCACGATGCAATCTTAGCACAATGCATCCACACTTTGATGCACTATCTCTCACAATGCATCCACACTTTGATGCACTATTTCTTACAATGCATCCACACTTTGATGCACTATCTCTCACAATGCATCCACACTTTGATGCACTATCTCTCACAATGCATCCACACTTTGATGCACTATTTCTTACAATGCATCCACACTTTGATGCACTATCTCTCACAAATTCAACCACATTTTGATACACCGTCCCTTATACCGTGCATGCACATATTTTCCTAATACTCCCCTTTGTACTATCACGGACTTCCATAACAATCACGCAGATTACACACCACAACAAATCAGAAAAAACAAACGTAACCAAAATCATGAATAGTCATTAAAAAGAACACTCTATAAGATTTACTATAATCTTCCACTTAAATCTAGGCGCATTCGTAACTGTTACGAAATGTAACCAATATGTGCGCTACAAAACGTCGAAGTCATGTTTGAGGTCACTAGAACCACCGCGCCTTTTTCAGAACATTTCAGTAATCTAGGTCGGACTTTGCAACAATTTCGCAAAATGTTCAACATTCTAATCGCATACGCAAAAATTGACTGCAGTTCTCTATACAAAGGAAAACGAATTATACGAAAAAGATACGTGATTTTGATTTAAAAGAAAATAGCTCAGCTAATCATCGGGTCTTTCCTATGATCGACACACACATGCCCTAAAAAGAATAACACAACCACAAACGAAACATTTTTTTTAACGAAAAAAATAAAACACTTCTCATTGATACCCGCATACATTTTCATAAACAGTGTCTGCATAAGCCTGCTGTTCGTCCCGGTTCGGGGCTAGGATTAGATCAAAGTGTGACCTGTACGCCCTATGTGTGAGAATCAGCAAGAAATTTGCCAAGTTTGATCCTCTAATACGTAAAATATTAGAACTGCTAAGAGTGACGTTTTTGAGTGAAGCTTGAAGTGACATCACTTCGCTGCTCATGCTATTCTTCTTCTTCAGAATAGCTATCGCTACGCCAGACCACAGAGCTTACAAATGGCGGGAATCGCCGTGAGTTTGTCTTTATTTATATATGCCAGTGTGTGTGAATCAGAGGGTGGGTGAGAGTAGAAGGAGATCGATCAGAACAATAAGATTCAAAATAGGAACAACTTTGGGCTGACGTTCTCTTGGCTTGCGTTCGCGAAAGAAGATCTTATAGGGTTGTCCACGACGTCTGCAGTCATGTTCGTGGCTGCGGAGGTCAATCCGGGACAGACAGGTTCGACCGCAGTGGCTGCAGGGGAAGGTCTGGCCAGGGTTTTGATTTTCGACGTCTTTGTGGTTTTTGTTTTCCTGAGCCGCTTTTCCTTAAGGATAGCTCTGCGAGAGTCCTCAAAGGAGACGGCTAGCTCTGCCTTGTAAATGTTGGACCCGCGCCCGGTGTCGCGGTCAGCAGCAAACGAAGACCACTGGCGGTGGTCGATTTGGCAGGCACTAAGTGACTTTTTGAGACTGTCTTTGTATCTCTTCTTGTGTGCCCCTCTGTTACGGTGTCCAGCGGCGAGCTCGCCGAACAGGGTGATCTTGGGTAGGCGATGATCCTCCATCCTTGAAACGTGCCCCGCCCAGCGAAGCTGTGTCGGCAGCAACAAAGCCTCAATGCTCACAGTTTCCGCCTGTTCAAGGACCTTGACGCTGGTGACAGTCACTCCAGCAGGCAGCGCTGGTGGAAGCGTTCGAGGAGTCGTAGTTGGCTGCGGCAGAGGGCCCAAGACTCGGAACAATACAACAGGGTGGTGAGGACGACAGCTTTGTACACGCTGATCTTGGTGCCATTTTTTAGCTGTTGATTGTGCCACACCTGCTTGAGTAGTCGCCCGAAAGCACTGTTCGATTTTGCCAGCCTGTTGTTCGGTTCCTTGTCCAGCTTGGCGTCTGACGTGACGATGCAGCCAAGGTAGGTAAATTGGTGTACAGACTTCAGTTTGGTCTCGCCGATGGTGATGTGGTGAGGGCAATGCTCTTCCTTGGGTGCCGGCTGATGAAGGTCCTCTGTCTTTTTCAGACCGACCTCAAGTCAAAAGAGTTGGGCAGCATCTGCAAAGCAGGACGTGATGCGCTGCAAGGCTCTCTCTGTGTGTGCAACAAGGGCAGCGTCATCAGCAAAGAGCAGCTCACGAATCAGTCGATCTAGGGTTTTGGTGTGGGCCTGCAGTCGTCTGAGGTTGAACAGGATGCCATCGAGACGATACCTGATGTACACTGCGTGGTCATCGTCGAGGTCCACTGTGGCCTGCTTCAACATCATGCTAAAGAAGATGGTAAAGAGGTTTGGTGCCAGCACGCAGCCCTGCTTCATGCCGTTTAGAATGGGGAATGGTTCTGAGAGGTCACTGTTGAGTCTGACCTGGCCTTGCTGGTTCTCGTGGAGCTGGACGATCATGCTGAGGAACTTTGGGGGACAGCCAAATCGCTCCAGGATCTACCACATGCCTTACCTGCTCACAGTGTCAAACGCTTTTGCTAGGTCGACAAACGTTACGTACAGCCTTTTGTTCTTGCTCGCGGCACTTCTCATGAAGCTGTCTCAGCCCAAAGACCATGTCGGTGGTTCTCCTGTTGGCTCTGAAGCCACACTAGCCAATGGAAGGTGGTCTTTAGCGATGGCAGGTACCAGACGATTCATGAGCAGCCTTGCAAGAATTTTCCCGTCGATAGACAGCAGGGCGATTCCACAATAGTTAGAGCAGGCGGACTTATCTCTTTTGTTCTTGTACAGGGTGATGATGACTGCATCACGGAGGTCCTTTGGCTGGCGTTCTACATTATTTCTATATGTCTTGATATGTCCCCAGTACATTATATCCAGGGGCAGATCAGTTACCGTGATGGGGCGGGGTGGAGGTTCCAAATTTTTGTTTGGGACATTCAATCTGATACAAAAGCCTTCCCGACGCTAGACCTTGCTTCCAATGGCCGAAATATCGAAAAGCAGGAAAAGGGCGAGGGGTGGGGAGGCGGCGGACTCTCGCCAAATTATCAATATCAAACAGGGCAGAGGGAAAGGGTTGGGGGTGGGGAGTACCAGATTCCCTGGAACTCTGGAACTTCTCCTTCACCGCCTCCCCCTCCCATTGATATCGAAAAGTTTGTCGCGTTTTTAACGCGTTCAGTACCGATAAAATGTGAATACCAGCCAGCTGCAGGAGGTATAGATGTTTAGGATCCCGGCAGTTGAAGGGGCGTCATGTAGATCTATGCGTCTTGCTGACACCACTTGGCATCCATTACAACATTACAACCCGTCTCAGTCTACATTAGCACCAAGAGAATCACAAGCCATACTCATCAGACAGGTAATGATGTATCAAACCTTATTTAGGTTCATCTTGAAGACATTACAAAAGTACCAAGTCAACTGTGCTTGGCACTGATTAACGTGCGCTCAATTGGTTGTGCCAAGAAGCGCTCTGATGTGTGCGATTTTGTCACCGACCATTTTGCTGACATTATGTTGTTAACAGAGACCTGGCTTCGTGCCTCAGGTGATGAGGCCAAATGTGCTGATCGTGCCCCATCTGGATTGTCTGTGAAATCCTTCCCCAGCGCTTCTCGTGAGGGTGGTAGTGCTGTCGTCCTCCATGAAGTACTGCAGCCTTTTGCATCATTCTCAACGTCTTTCCGTTTCTTCCAAGAGTCTTTTGAGCTTGTACAGTTTACTCTAGCTTTACCTCATAAAACTGTTTATTTTCTGTGCCTCTACAGAACCCCGCCAAACCGCAAGAACAAATTAACTGATTGTTTGTCGATCATTTTTATGATATTCTCGATCACTGTAATTCTCTTGCTGGCAGTCTGATAGTCGTCGCTGACTTTAACATCCACTTTGACAATCAGAAGCACCACAACACCTCTGCACTCGTAGACATTTTACACATGTTCAGTCTCTTAGAAGTTGTCGACAAACCAACTCATAGACATGGGCATACTATTGACTGGATCCTTTACAGATGTGACGATGATATCGTGTGCTCAGCACAGGTTTCTGATGCAATATGTTCATAACATTACTGTGTGATCAGTCATTTGAGGGTCATCGTCCCACCTCCAGTGCCTATGCTTACCATAGTGCGCAATGTTTGCGCCATTGACAGACTAGCTTTCAAGGCTAACCTTGTTCAGTCATTGTCACACCATCCTAGTCCTAGTGCCGAGGAGTTTGATTCATGTTTACACACTGTCTTAGACAATCATGCACCATCTTCAAAGCGCAAAAAGTTAGCTCATAGAATCAGCCGCTGGTATAGGCTTGTGAGCAAAGAGCTGCGTTCGGCTAAGCAAAGGCGGTGTAAAGCTGAGAGAATGTGGCGCTCAACTAGTGTGATGAAGCTCTATGCTTGTGCATAGTGCTCGCACAATAGGATTAGTACGGTACGGTTTTTGTTGACGGTTTGTTTGTGCCGATAGTCCGTGGGGCCTGCTGCCCATGTGGAATCTGTAAGACATGGTTAGCACGGGAATTTTAGTGAGTTCTGTTTAGTGAGTTCTAGGAGGAAGCTGTGACTGTCAGAGGTCTAGATCGGTAGTGCGGGCTGTCTTGTCGTATGGAACGGTTGTGTTTGAGTTACCTAGCCCGCATTCCAAGACTCTGAAGCCTAGATTTCAGGTATGTTTCTATAAACGTAGTATTGATAGTTTAGTTGATGGTTGTATAGCGGTGTTCCGGTTTGGTTTAGTTATAGTATGTTTAGAATTCGGTGAAGTAACCAGTGTTTTTGTATACAGTTGTTTACCGAGTTAGATGACTAAAGGAATATGAAGTGTGTATGTCTAAGCCGCTATGAAGATAGTACGTGGTTGGGTAAGCATAGTCTTTTCCAGGGTATAGAGTAAGGTATAGCAAGAGTGTTAGGCTATAGTCTGTTTCAAGATAGTGACAGAGATATGGGGGTGATACGAAAATAGTTTATGAAGCACGTGTGCGTGTGTGAATGAACGTGTGAGTTATTTGTATCAGCCAGGTTACATGACGTTTCTCATTGATCCAATATGTTGTGTGTTTAGCAAGTGTTACGTTGGGACTTTTGTTGTCTATTCAGAGTTCTTGTAACAAGAGTGGAAAGACGGACGCCGAGACGTCGAGTCACAGGTGGGACCTACGTGAGGTCATCCCTCCAGCTCTTCTGAGAGTGAGTCTGACTGGGGACCAAGACACCCAAGTCCAAGCGAGAACTGAGTACCGTACGAGAACAAGGACGTCCGTGCCCAAAGAGAGACAGGACGGCAACAAGCGTACGACGAAGGACTTTCACGCCTAGACGTGAGAAGGACCAACGTAACCAGGCAACAACATCAAACAGGTTGGAAGTATAGAAGTCAAAGCTCTCAATGAAGAAATGACACAAATCGAAGCAAGCCCCTCAATTAAAAATGTGGTTGCATATATGAATGAAATGAGAACAAAGCAGCAACAGCAAGATCAACCAATGGATACAGAGTAGTTCTACAGTGTTAAGCTGCTTACAAAGAACCGAAATGTAAGCGGTTACAATGCTCTCGGGTTTTTGTGCATACCATCAAATTTAACACATTACATCATATTTTTATCTTAGTGTAATGTGTTGTAAAATTATTTGTATGGAATATATGTTTAAAAAGTAGCCTGGGAGTGCTGTGTGCAAGAGATTTTCATACGAGGTACCAACAGCTGATGCAGTCACATACACAAAACCACACCAGAGAGCAAAACACGTTTGGATTTGGAACATGTGGCTTGGTACAAAGTAGATGACCACAGAAATTGTTCATACAAAATGGGTTGTCAAAGGTTAATAACCTTTCTCATGAGACTAATTAAGTCGAAAAAAAACCTCGGCACAAAGGTAAGTGATACATTTTTATTTCACTTATTATTATTATTTTTCATTATAAAGTGAATTTGGATGAATTGTTATTACTGAATGATATTGGCGCTTTAGAGAACAAAAGCTTGGACTCAAAACGGGAACGACTTTTATTTGCAGTGGTCTCTGTGAAATCCAACGCGAAATCTGGGAAAACAGTATTCAACACATAATATAGAATTCCTCACGGCTGATGAATTAATTAAACTTCATGCTAAATATGAAAATATACAGCTTCATTAATGACTAGGGATCTGAGCAGATCTCTTGTATCTATTTATTTAAAAGTCAGCAGTCACTTTTTTGAAGTAGATGATACTGACAGATTAAGCAGTGACTTGGGGTCAAATCCCATAACTTCAAGTTCAATTGGCAAATTAGCTTAGAAGTACCCAACGGAGAAAGAAACACGCTTAGAAAAGACGGGTACAACACAATTTATTAATATTTCGGGTAAATACCCTTTGTCAAAATAGACAAACAAACAAACATAAAGATTAGCCGCTACTTATCTTCAATGGCAGAAGGAATGTGGCAACTGAAGGAGGTGACGTAAAATAAAAGAAAAGAAAAGGAAGAACAAAAGTGCGGAAAAAGTAAAAATGACGTCAACGAAAAATCGCGTAAGAGAGAGACTCGGAAAGAACCTGAACACGAGAGACAAGAGTGTGTGCAAGCACGTGCAGGAGCGAGCGAAAGAAAAGGCGTGTAGATGAGGCCAGAGAAAGAGAGAGAGAGAGAGAGAGAGAGAGAGAGAGAGAAAGAGAGAGAGAGAGAGAGAAAGAGAGAGAGAGAGAGAGAGAGAGAGAGAGAGCGAGACGGAGAGAGAGAAAGAGAGAGAGAACGAATGGGGAGTACCCTTGGGCACGAAGTAGGCTGAGTGTCTAATACACAAAGCCTGCTAAACACCAACCCGAAGGCAAACTTTATATCACCTTCAAGTTAAGGACTACCTCGGGGAAAAACGGGAGGACCCCGGGAAAAAAACCCCAGCATTTAGCACGGTACACAACAAGTAATAAGTCATGAAAACAAAGCAAAGAATCAAAATCAGTAAGAGAATATTGGTATAAGTGGAGAGTAGGTAGTTGTGAAACCGTCTTCAAGGGTAACTCAAAAAATAAGGGGGAGAGAGAGAGAGAGAGAGAGAGAGAGAGAGAGAGAGAGAGAGAGAGAGAGAGAGAGAGAGAGAGGGAGATGGGGGCGGGGGGGGGAAGGGGGGAAAGGAGTAAGGAAAAAAAAAAAAAAAAAAAAAAAAAAAAAAAAAAAAAAAAAAAAGGGAGGGGGGGGGGGGGGGGCGGAAGACAAACAGCCAGAGCCACCAACCCCACCCAACGGGCACCCACCAGCCCACAGAAAAACGCACAGGTACGCAACAAGACGACCACATACATCCCCAAGGGATGCACACGATCGCCCCGCCCCAAAACCGCGTATCAAACCGTGAGCCGGAGACCCGGTGCCCGACAGGGAAGGGCAAGGGATCCAACTAAACGTTCGGCCAGCGCTGAGAAAGTCCCCAAGGGAAATGTACATATCAACCAGCGCCAACATCACGTAACTGATTAGTGAGTAGTAAATCAGTGAGGTAAAGTAGCAGACACAAGCAAGGTAAACAATGTTAATCTTTCATATTCATCCCGAGTGGCGCCACAGTGCCCAGTTTATTAATCAGAAATTTTTCACGGTCTTTCCTGGCCCAGACATTACTGGCTTGCATAAGCCAGAGGCCTTTAACTCGAATGTCTGAGACGGAGTGGTCGGCCTGATTGAAATGTCGTCCGACCGGTCTGTTGTATTGGTACTTGACAGACTGAAGATGTTCTTTGAAACGGTCGTTGATGGTTCTTTCCGTCTCTCCAACATAGAGTTGGCCGCATTTAACACAGGAGATGACATAAATCACGTTGGTGGTTTGACACGTGAAGTATCTGTCTATGTTGAATTTGTAACGTGGACCATTGACCACGGTGGAAGGGCAAATAAAAGGACACGTCTTGCAATTAGGAACATTGCACGGAGTGGAGCCGGAGGCTCTGGTGGTATGACGAGGCTTGAGAGTAGAGCGAACAAGCATGTCCCGCAAATTAATATCCCTCTTGAAAGCTACCAACGGAGGTTCAGAAAAGATAGCAGCAGATTCTTGACTGGATGACAAAAGACCCCAGTTAGAAAGAAGGATTTTACGCACCGGATTGGTGTGGGGATGGTAGATCATGGTTACGATAGGTCTGTCACTATCAGCGGTAGGTTTAGTCTGCAGTGTACTCGCGCGACTAAGTTTTTGAACCGTTTGGAGAGATCCTTGAACAACAGTATGTGGGTAGTGTCTGTCGATGAAAAATCCAGCCATTTCTTTGGATTGAACATCAAAATCTGATTCTTCGGAACATATTCTTTTTAGCCGAAGAAACTGGGAATAAGGGATGCTGTTTTTAGTTTTGGGGTTGTGAGAAGATCGGTAGTCGAGGTAGGAATGTGAGTCGGTAGGTTTGTAATGTATTGAAGTTTTCAACATTCCGCAGTCAATCCTGATGTTCATGTCCAGAAAGTCGACTGAAGTAGCTGATATAGTGTAAGTGAACTTGATGGATGGGTGGAAGTCCTGCACGAAGTGAATGAAGTCTAAAAGTGCAGCTTGGGTCATGTGAGTAGCTCCTAAACCGTCATCGATGTAGCGTTTATACATCTCAGGGACAGGCCCAGTGTATTGCTGAAGAATCTGTTGCTCAAGGAAACCCATGAAAAGGCAAGCATAGCTGGGTCCCATTTTTGTGCCCATCGCTACGCCACTGCACTGAGCAAAGGTGACGCCATCAAAGGTGAAACTGTTAAGAGAGAGAACCAATTCAGCCAGACGTAGAAGTGTATGAGTAGGAGGTTGTTTATGACTTCTTTGGTTGAGGAAGTATGCAAGTGCATTGAGGCCGTCATTGTGCGGTATAACAGTATATAGTGAAGTGACATCAAGGGAAAACAACAGTTCAGGTTTGAAAAGTTGTTTCTGGTTGACTTGGTCTATGATCTCTAGAGCATGGTTGGTGTCTTTAATGTAGGTAGGTAGAGACTGGACAAAGGGTTGGAAGATGATGTCCAGGTATTCGGAGATGTGTTCAGTGGGACAGCTGCAAGCTGACACTATGGGGCGGCCGGGATTGTTGAGTTTGTGAATTTTTGGGAGAAGGTAAAAGTTAGGTTGCTTAGGCCGCTTTTTTATGAGGAGATTAGCTGTGGAAGGAAGCTCTCCTTTAAGAATCATCTCTTTGACTGTCTTAGAGATGCGCTTTTGATCAGCTTGGAGGGAGCATTCGTCAAGGTGTTGGTAGTGTTCTGGGTTCTCTAACTGTCTGTAAGCCTCTTTGATGTACAGACCTCTGTCCCATACAACGACGGCGCCACCTTTATCGGCTGGTTTGATTACGATGTCGCTTCTGTTACGAAGATTGTTGAGAGCGTCCAGTTCAGATTTAGTGAGATTAGAGTGAGGAATGGGTTTGAATTTGAGTTGTCCAATGTCAGACATGGTCTTCTTAATGTAGCATTCGAGTTCAGGAAGTTTACCATGAGGTGGTTCTCTTCGGACAGGAGTGTCAAAATGATCAACGAAGATGTCACCAACCTTCTGAGATTTCACCAACAATCTTCGTAACAGAAGCGACATCGTAATCAAACCAGCCGATAAAGGTGGCGCCGTCGTTGTATGGGACAGAGGTCTGTACATCAAAGAGGCTTACAGACAGTTAGAGAACCCAGAACACTACCAACACCTTGACGAATGCTCCCTCCAAGCTGATCAAAAGCGCATCTCTAAGACAGTCAAAGAGATGATTCTTAAAGGAGAGCTTCCTTCCACAGCTAATCCCCTCATAAAAAAAGCGGCCTAAGCAACCTAACTTTTACCTTCTCCCAAAAATTCACAAACTCAACAATCCCGGCCGCCCCATAGTGTCAGCTTGCAGCTGTCCCACTGAACACATCTCCGAATACCTGGACATCATCTTCCAACCCTTTGTCCAGTCTCTACCTACCTACATTAAAGACACCAACCATGCTCTAGAGATCATAGACCAAGTCAACCAGAAACAACTTTTCAAACCTGAACTGTTGTTTTCCCTTGATGTCACTTCACTATATACTGTTATACCGCACAATGACGGCCTCAATGCACTTGCATACTTCCTCAACCAAAGAAGTCATAAACAACCTCCTACTCATACACTTCTACGTCTGGCTGAATTGGTTCTCTCTCTTAACAGTTTCACCTTTGATGGCGTCACCTTTGCTCAGTGCAGTGGCGTAGCGATGGGCACAAAAATGGGACCCAGCTATGCTTGCCTTTTCATGGGTTTCCTTGAGCAACAGATTCTTCAGCAATACACTGGGCCTGTCCCTGAGATGTATAAACGCTACATCGATGACGGTTTAGGAGCTACTCACATGACCCAAGCTGCACTTTTAGACTTCATTCACTTCGTGCAGGACTTCCACCCATCCATCAAGTTCACTTACACTATATCAGCTACTTCAGTCGACTTTCTGGACATGAACATCAGGATTGACTGCGGAATGTTGAAAACTTCAATACATTACAAACCTACCGACTCACATTCCTACCTCGACTACCGATCTTCTCACAACCCCAAAACTAAAAACAGCATCCCTTATTCCCAGTTTCTTCGGCTAAAAAGAATATGTTCCGAAGAATCAGATTTTGATGTTCAATCCAAAGAAATGGCTGGATTTTTCATCGACAGACACTACCCACATACTGTTGTTCAAGGATCTCTCCAAACGGTTCAAAAACTTAGTCGCGCGAGTACACTGCAGACTAAACCTACCGCTGATAGTGACAGACCTATCGTAACCATGATCTACCATCCCCACACCAATCCGGTGCGTAAAATCCTTCTTTCTAACTGGGGTCTTTTGTCATCCAGTCAAGAATCTGCTGCTATCTTTTCTGAACCTCCGTTGGTAGCTTTCAAGAGGGATATTAATTTGCGGGACATGCTTGTTCGCTCTACTCTCAAGCCTCGTCATACCACCAGAGCCTCCGGCTCCACTCCGTGCAATGTTCCTAATTGCAAGACGTGTCCTTTTATTTGCCCTTCCACCGTGGTCAATGGTCCACGTTACAAATTCAACATAGACAGATACTTCACGTGTCAAACCACCAACGTGATTTATGTCATCTCCTGTGTTAAATGCGGCCAACTCTATGTTGGAGAGACGGAAAGAACCATCAACGACCGTTTCAAAGAACATCTTCAGTCTGTCAAGTACCAATACAACAGACCGGTCGGACGACATTTCAATCAGGCCGACCACTCCGTCTCAGACATTCGAGTTAAAGGCCTCTGGCTTATGCAAGCCAGTAATGTCTGGGCCAGGAAAGACCGTGAAAAATTTCTGATTAATAAACTGGGCACTGTGGCGCCACTCGGGATGAATATGAAAGATTAACATTGTTTACCTTGCTTGTGTCTGCTACTTTACCTCACTGATTTACTACTCACTAATCAGTTACGTGATGTTGGCGCTGGTTGATATGTACATTTCCCTTGGGGACTTTCTCAGCGCTGGCCGAACGTTTAGTTGGATCCCTTGCCCTTCCCTGTCGGGCACCGGGTCTCCGGCTCACGGTTTGATACGCGGTTTTGGGGCGGGGCGATCGTGTGCATCCCTTGGGGATGTATGTGGTCGTCTTGTTGCGTACCTGTGCGTTTTTCTGTGGGCTGGTGGGTGCCCGTTGGGTGGGGTTGGTGGCTCTGGCTGATTGTCTTCCGCCCCCCCCCCCCCCTCCCTTTTTTTTTTTTTTCTTTTTTTTTTTTTTTTTTTTTTTTTTCCTTACTCCTTTCCCCCCTTCCCCCCCCCCCGCCCCCATCTCCCTCTCTCTCTCTCTCTCTCTCTCTCTCTCTCTCTCTCTCTCTCTCTCTCTCTCTCTCTCTCTCTCTCTCCCCCTTATTTTTTGAGTTACCCTTGAAGACGGTTTCACAACTACCTACTCTCCACTTATACCAATATTCTCTTACTGATTTTGATTCTTTGCTTTGTTTTCATGACTTATTACTTGTTGTGTACCGTGCTAAATGCTGGGGTTTTTTTCCCGGGGTCCTCCCGTTTTTCCCCGAGGTAGTCCTTAACTTGAAGGTGATATAAAGTTTGCCTTCGGGTTGGTGTTTAGCAGGCTTTGTGTATTAGACACTCAGCCTACTTCGTGCCCAAGGGTACTCCCCATTCGTTCTCTCTCTCTTTCTCTCTCTCCGTCTCACTCTCTCTCTCTCTCTCTCTCTCTCTCTCTCTCTCTCTCTCTCTCTCTCTCTCTCTCTCTCTTTCTCTCTCTCTCTCTCTCTCTCTCTCTCTCTCTCTCTCTCTCTCTCTCTCTCTCTCTTTCTCTGGCCTCATCTACACGCCTTTTCTTTCGCTCGCTCCTGCACGTGCTTGCACACACTCTTGTCTCTCGTGTTCAGGTTCTTTCCGAGTCTCTCTCTTACGCGATTTTTCGTTGACGTCATTTTTACTTTTTCCGCACTTTTGTTCTTCCTTTTCTTTTCTTTTATTTTACGTCACCTCCTTCAGTTGCCACATTCCTTCTGCCATTGAAGATAAGTAGCGGCTAATCTTTATGTTTGTTTGTTTGTCTATTTTGACAAAGGGTATTTACCCGAAATATTAATAAATTGTGTTGTACCCGTCTTTTCTAAGCGTGTTTCTTTCTCCGTTGGGTACTTCTTTGCATATTACACGCTTGGCAGTCACCTTTTTGGTCTGGATTGCAAATTAGCTTGCCTCATGTATTACAGGTTCGGTAATTTGCTTGCGCCCGTGGTAATCTTGTTAGTTACAGGCAGTCATATTGATTTCTCAAAATTAATTTTTTTGGCTGATAAAAATGGACAATCCACAGATTACCCCACAACCGAACCCTGTTTTTACTCAGATTTAAACAGTGACCAAAATTAAAAGACGCATGTAACTGGCCACCCGGCACAAGCCCCGACATCAGAGTCATTACTGATAGAACCCTCCACACCATCAGAACCATCAGGACCGTCAGGACCAACACCCCCATCACACCCACATCAAAGTTAGAGACTATCAACCCAATCTAACCCTGAACCTCAAATAACAAATTATATAGTTGCTGGATTGGTTGTCGGATTTAGTTACGTAGGTCTCCAGGGTGGGGGCGACAAGTGTGTTACTGGAACCAAACCCACCATCAAGCTGCCCACGCAAGGAATAACTATCGGAACTTGGAACGTTCGCACACTCTACCAGTGCGGCAAAGTGAAGGAACTCACCCACGAGTTGAAGCGCTATCGCTGGGACATTGTAGGACTTGCAGAAGTTCGATGGACAGGCTTCGGAGAAACAACAACAGATGAAGGCCATAAAATCTGGTTCAGCGGAAAAGAAACCAAGCACGAACATGGCGTAGCTTTTATCGTAAGGAAAGAGGTGGCTGGAACTGTCATCAGCTGCACCCCCGTGTCAAGCAGACTAATCTCCATCCGCATCTCCGCCCGACCGCACAACATCACTATCATTCAAGTATACGCTCCAACAGCAGATCATGATGATGAAGAATTAGAAGAATTTTACGAACAACTGGACAACTTCATCAAGAAAACACCTAAGAAAGACATTCTGACTGTCCTCGGTGACTGGAATGCAAAGATCGGCCCTGACGCCTACCAACAATGGGCAGGAACAGCTGGCAAGTTTGGCCTTGGAGAAACAAACGACAGAGGCCTGCGACTTTTAGAGTTCGCACAGAGTCACCGTCTCACCGTTGCTAATACCCTCCATCCACACAAGAAGTCAAGAACAGCGACATGGCAAGCGCCAGGAGGCCTAGTCCATAACCAGATTGACTTCATCTTGCTGCCTCGACGATTCAAATCCAGCGTTAACAAAGCACAAACGAGGTCCTTTCCTGGCGCTGATATTGGCAGCGACCACAACCTCGTCCTTACTAGCCTCAAGTTGAAGCTGGCATTGAAACGAGATAGCAAGAGCCCTCGCATCAGATTCGACCTCCAGAAGCTAAAAGACCCGGAAGTAGAAGAGCTCTTCCAAGCCCAGGTGGGAGGCAGATTTGCAGCCTTGGCTACTGTGGACTGTGACGTAGACACCCTTGCTGGAAATATAAAAGAGGTGTTACTTTCTACAGCAGAAGAAGTGCTGGGGAAGCAGAGGAAGCGCAAACAGCCCTGGGTCACCGATGACATCCTCGATCTCTGTGATGAGAGGAGAGCCTGGAAGAAAAAGAGAGGCCAAGACCTCACATCAGCAAACAAGTACAGACTTGTCAACAAGAAGATCAGGAAGAGGATGAAAGAAGCCAAAGAAGATTGGATTGAAGACCAGTGTTGTAGCGTGGAAGAGGGCATGGCAAACGGCAACAGCAAGAAGGCTTATGAAACGCTAAGGACCCTCACCAAGACTCAACAGCGAACAGCCACAGTCATCGAAGACAGCAGCGGCCAACTCCTTACGGAAAACACTGCTGTACTAAACAGATGGACTGAGTACTGCCGAGACTTGTATAACTACAAGGCTGAGCCAGACACCAGCATCCTCCAAAACAACCAGGCTGGGGCCAGGAAGGCTGAAGACCTGCCAGTGTTAGCTGAAGAGGTGGAAGCAGCCGTACGTGGCCTGAAGGGAGGAAAGTCTCCAGGTGTAGACAACATACCTGCTGAACTGTTGAAACATGGAGGAGAAGTAACAACGAAGGTCCTCACTACACTCTGTCAAAAGATCTGGGAGCAAAAGAAATGGCCAGTAGAATGGACACAGTCTCTAGTGATCCCGCTCCCCAAGAAAGGAAACCTGAAACAGTGCCAGAACTACAGAACTATCAGTCTGATAAGTCACCCTAGCAAAGTAATGCTTAGAATCATTCTCAACCGCCTCAAAACTTTCGCCGAGGAACTGCTGGCAGAAGAACAGGCTGGCTTCAGAGTTGGAAGAAGCACTGTAGAGCAGATTTTCAACTGCCGCGTCCTGATCGAGAAACATCTGCAGCATCAGCGCGAACTCTACCACAACTTCATTGATTTCAGGAAAGCATTTGATCGCGTCTGGCACGACGGACTCTGGCAAGTCATGAGATCGTTCAACATAGAGGAGGGACTGATCCAAATGATAGAAGCGCTTTACAAGAACGCCTGCAGCGCGGTTCTACTTAACAATCAGTCAGGCGAGTTCTTCAGGACGACGATCGGTGTCCGTCAAGGATGCCTGCTCTCTCCTGTCCTTTTCAACATATTCCTGGAGAAGATCATGCAGGAAACCCTCCACGACCACCATACTTCAATCTCTATTGGTGGCAGATCCCTGTGCAATCTTCGATTCGCAGACGACATTGACCTCATGGCAGGCAGCAATAGTGAGCTCCAAAACCTGACAGACAAACTTTCAAGTAGCGCAGGGTCTTATGGCATGGAGATCAGTACGGATAAAAGCAAAGTGATGATCAACACCACAAGCGACAGCAGCAGCAACATTCACATGAACGGCCAGAAGCTAGAAGAGGTCAATAGCTTCAAGTACTTGGGAGCCACCCTGTCCAAAGACGGTAGGTGCATAGCAGAGATCCGTATCAGGATAGGTACAGCAACATCCGCAATGGCCAGGCTGGACAGGATATGGCGAAGTAACTCCATCAGCTTCACCATCAAGTACAGGCTTTACAAGTCCCTCGTAGTGTCTATTCTACTCTACGGCTGTGAGACTTGGACACTGCTTGCAGACTCAGAAAAGAAAATCCAGGCCTTTGAGAACAAGTGCCTGAGGAAGTTGCTCCGCATCTCGTACCGCGAGCACAAGACCAACGAATATGTACGGAGCATCGTCACTTCCCTGGTGGGCCCACATGAACCCCTTCTGGCAACCGTGAAACGGCGCAAGCTTGCTTGGTTTGGCCACGTGACCCGACACAACACCTTGTCCAAGACTATCCTCCAAGGCACTCTCGAAGGAAGTCGTCGGCGAGGTCGTCAGAGAAAGAGTTGGGTCGCAAACATAAAAGAATGGACCGAACTCGAGATGCCAGACTTGCTTGCCACCGCCCAAAATAGAACTCAGTGGAGAGCACTGTCTGTTGCTGCTGCCTTTCAGTCCCCCCAACGCCCAGTTCGGGCAAGGGACTGATGATGATGATGATGAGTTACCAATTATACAAAAAAATACAAACCAGACTCGAACAGTGTCCAAAATAACAAGCACTTCAACAAAAACGAAGTAGCCACATTACCAGCAACATCCAAACCTGTGGACCAATTTTTAATACAAAAAATAAAAATATTACTTTAATTTCTATTGCCAAAGAAATGTGCGACATTGTCACGACACAGGTTTTTTTTCATCTATTTTTGTAGATGAGTAATTTTAGAGGGGTGTCAGGATTTAGTTAGTCAAGGGGTATCAATAGCATAGGTTTAGCACAGCACAGTTTCATCCCCAAATCCATCACTCTAAGCAATCTGTAGGTACATCCACGCATACCCAAACCTAACTCCTCCCCCTATCCCCCTTTACCTGTGCAATCAGTAGGAATGGAGCTTGTTGATTTTAGAGAAGTGATTATATTGCGTTTCATTTGGTGGTGAACATGGACATACTGGGATTGTTGTTACTGAGTGTTTACCCACTAATTATTTTACTATGGTAGACTTTAATTATGCAGCTTGTGTAATAATGTGTAATAATGTACTGAGATGTTTGTATAATAAGTAGTGAGGGTTAGGACTAGGTTGAAACACGCGTATTATGTATGCATATGTAGAGGTGGGTGTGAATGTATAAGTGCCGCTCAGTTCAGTCCATAAAAGATGTTTGTGTGAGATGTGTAAGAGTTATGTGTAAAGATTTTGTAGTGTTTACTTTATATCCATTTGGAATTTGTAGCTGTGCAAGTGCAGGGAGAAAATGTTCATAATTATGCTATAATGTTTTTATGTCTTGTTTGTACTATTTGTTACTGATAAATGTACCACAAGCGAATTTCTCTTTTTGAGATAATAAAGTACTCTTATTCTTATTCTTATTCTTATTCTTAGGTTTAGTATTTTGGCCTGAGCACGAGTATTTGCTGCTGTGCGAAAGTCAGGAGGTTGGCGTAAAGCACGTGGCCAACCAGTCTGAACGCCATAGGGTGGTTAGTGTTTCATGTGTTTCCACATCACATGATGTGGTGAGCGTTTTTTACCAACCAAACGGTATCCAAATTGATAGAGTTGCATTCCACCAACGAACTAAAGCAGTTGTCTTTTCAATGTAGTCAATGAAGGGGGTTTGTGCAGGCGTGGTTTTCCATTAGCCACCGCCTCAAGTAGCTGTGTTGTCCCACCATTTGCTGCTGTGCGAAAGTCAGGAGGTTGGCGTAAAGCACGTGGCCAACCAGTCTGAACGCCATAGGGTGGTTAGTGTTTCATGTGTTTCCACATCACATGATGTGGTGAGCGTTTTTTACCAACCAAACGGTATCCAAATTGATAGAGTTGCATTCCACCAACGAACTAAAGCAGTTGTCTTTTCAATGTAGTCAATGAAGGGGGTTTGTGCAGGCGTGGTTTTCCATTAGCCACCGCCTCAAGTAGCTGTGTTGTCCCACCTGTGGCGTCCCTTCGAAAATGCCCTGGTCGAGCCCGGGAGTCGGTGTCCTAGGAAGAGAAGGAGAGTTGCGACGATTTTACCCCTGGCTTGTCTTGTCTTGTTTGTCCTCCTCCTAGCCGGGGCATCTTCACCGATGACAGTGAGTACACACAACAATTTTCAAGTGGTCATTTGCTCGGGGGGAGGGGGGGGGGTTGTTTTTGTTTACTTGTTCCGTTATTAATATTATTATTTTGGCTAGGGTATTGGGGACCAGGTGTACAAGAAAAGAATAGAAAGTAGAGGGCTATTTTGTAGTACCTAGAGTAGCTAGCGGCGAAGTAGTTATTGGGGTTTAACGCCAAGCCGGCAACTAAGGTCATTTCTCTATTTAGTGTAGGGGTGTAAATATCGGAAGTGAGTCAGGTGGTGATGTGTAAATATGTATTTTGCTGAGATTGAATTTATTGTTGCGGGAAGCATAATGCAATTGTAAATATGTATTTTGTTGAGGGTAAGTTTACTGTTGTGAGAGAGAGGCGAAGAGAATATGTTGAGGTTGAATTATTGCGGGAGAATGGTGAAGGGAGTATAAGAGATGGCACTTGAAGTTGCGGGAAGGGTGATGTGATTACCTTTTTTCATTTGTTAGTTATTTATGTGTGTATTTTTGCACCTGTGTTTTAGTGCATCCTATTCCGATTGGTTCCTATCCCAACCCAGTGGTGTACTGAGAGTGGAGGATGACGTCACTCCACCTTGTGGGGCTATGACGCCGAACCTGAGTGCCTTTGTGAGTGTCATGGCGCACCTCGTTTAGTCAGGTCGTGTCATCCTGTTTAAATATTTCTAATCTGTTTAAGTGAAGTTTTGTTCACGTATAATCTTGTATAGAACGTCATACATTGTGAGATTATTTCATCTCATTTCTGTTAAAAACAGACATGCTACATTTTCCCTTCTGTAGGTAACAGGTTCTGAATGCTGACCGTCTGAACTAACAATAATGTATCCGAAAGAACACGCCACTTGATCACTCAAATTTATAGCTTTTGATAATGATTTTGGAACAGGACCCTCATACAGAACTACCAGTGATTCAAAATCAGCATACACTACAAACGGTAGCTTTTGCTGATTCCCATAATTCTTGAAATATACTTGACTACCAGGATCTGCATACTTAAGTCTTGTTTATGTCATCAGCTGATCTATAGTGCAAAACATGTTTGTGCGCCACTTTAATAGAGGAGAATCTTTGTAAACATCTTTTACAAACTTCATGTTTGCCATTGTGTTTTGAAACATGATTATGAATTAGATGTGACATACTCCTGATAATTGTGTAGTGAAAGTTATCGCCGGAGCTTATTAATAACATATCAGCATGCTTATCTTCTGGCTGTCCATAGGTTGGGGCAAGTGGTGATGCTCTGTTTGGCTTGACTTCGCGAACGAAGATTTTATGTTTCCTAAAGCCTGTGCGGTGGAGCTTTTTGGTGGAGTGCAGTGCGCGCAGTACTGGCCCCACCCTTTAAACTCTTGGTTCGTCTGCCATGGCCTAGCAAGCTGGGACGGTGGCATTGAGGTCCTCAGGTCGTAGGTTTTATATCAGACTGTCCTTGTCCTAGTCTCTGGCTCAAAAGCCTTCCCCGGAGACATGGGGGCTTTGATGTCAGGGGTTTCCTCCCTTAGCCTTTCTGCAGACAAGCGGCCAGGCCTGCAAGGCAGCAGGGGACTCGTGGAGGGTGGGGTCATCTAAGTCCCATGCAGATGTGATACTCTAATAGGTTGTAACTTGTCAACAGACTCATTACCCAATACAAACACATCAATTACAGATATACGGGGATTCAGTTTTTCAAACAAGTCTATGTCCTCTACATTAACAGGAAAATCTATAACACTGAAGTTGAGTTTGCTTACAAATTTAGTGTAGTTAGATACACGTTCAGGTTTTGTTTTTACAAAGTGTAGTTTAGCAAGCACACACCATATGAAACAATGATGGTCCTTCCGTATATTGACTACAGCCTTTTTGTTTGCAACCTCTGTTGGCAATGGCAACCATGATTTAAATAATATAGGATGATACCTTGACTGTTTTAGTTGTAGTTCATGTGCACGGCCTTCATGCCAACCAGACCCCTTTATTCTTGCTCTGTCAATTGCTTCTAGAAAGTCAATCAACAGTCTGTCTCTAAACACGTTTTCCAATTCCCTTCTTGTGTTAACTGTATGTTGTCTTGTTGATATATACGATACAATTACTTCACCGTCTACTCTAGTAAATTCTATTTTAGCAACAACCTGAATCTTTACACTGCCTGAAAGAAGATTATCTTGTTAAGACAGAAGAAGAGTTTTTGTATTGATTCATAAACATTGTTACTATTAGAAATAGGCAAGTCTGTTGTGTGAAACACGTTTCTTAAGCTTGATTGACCAGTGCAAGGGCTTGTCGTGCTTGATGAGCATTGAGCATTGTCGGTCATTTTTATTTGATGGACAAAATAATAAAATAAAAAATATTAACGTTGACTATGCTGGCGTTGCATGTGTAATACCACTTTATTAACTGTAACACTGTCAATATAAACATTTAGTTTGCGTAGTTATTTAAATATATTATAACAAAGTTCCTCTAGCCAGCTATAGTTGGTATCATTAACTTTTAAAGTCGGTGTCTTTAAATCAACTGTTCATGCACTCCACATATGGATGCTTATCAACATAATCTGAGTCACACTATATGTCGCATATATCTCCGATGGTACTATTATTGATGTAAGTGCAAATGGGCTTTTGAAATGTGTTCTTAACTCATCGAAGTGTTGGATATATCTGAAGCTCTCTGTGAGATCAATCACTTGCATGATTTGTCTGTCTGTCATTTTTATTGGACGAAACAAAAGACGAAATTAATTCACTAACCCATACCCACTAGACTGATCTGTCTTTAAGATAAGCTTTAGATGCTTAGATGATTTCAGTTTGTTTTTCACAATGTCTCGTTCATGCTTATTTGGTATCACATCATTCTCTCTGAGACAGTCTTCAAAGCTGTTGTCATTTTTACAGTAAAACAAACAGATAAACTGTAGCTGCTTTCAAAAGTCTTTCAGTAAAAAAATTTTATTTTTGAGTGAGAATCCATACATTAACAATTGCGTGACTGGCACTGAAGGCAAGTTCTGCTAAAGTGTTTCTCTTTCTGACAATGTCTTTCTCCGTAGAACAATCGTTGACAATAAACAGGGTTGACTGCCCTTCAAATTGCTTGTAAAAATACTGCAGGTAGTCATTCAGTTTTTTTCTCAGGGTCAACTAAATAAATGTTGCTGTCAGTCCAAATGAATAAACGGTTGTAATAAGATTTGTTGAACAAATTCAAAGAATTCGAGAACAAATTCAGTTTTCCCACACCACAAAACAAACCACAGTGTGGGTCGAGTGTCATCAAGTTCATTTTAATACACAATATAATTTTAATGTATGTGACCACTTAGCCTGCTTTCTGCAATGTTGAGTTGTGCGTCATAAATCAGATACAAATATATGTTTATTGCTGCTGCGGTTTCAAACTTTTTTTGTATTTGGATTGTAATTCCATCACTGCCGTTTTCAACAGTTCGACCTGACCCATGTAGGTAGTCATCATCTGTACTACGCAGGTCTAACCAAAGTGCATACTTATGTGTAAGGTATTGTCCGATACTAACGTCATACAGATGTAAATCTTTGCAAGTTATGTTTGCTGGTTTTTCTCTAAGTCTCCCACCTGCAAAATACTTTGTGATCTCGTCGTAGTGCTGATGATTCCTGAAGCTTACACTTCCTTAGGGCGGCCTTCGATTGTACAAGACAAAATAATGTGTAATTTTTGGATTATATAATTTTTCTGAATCCCGTTTGTATGGGCTCGCTGGTTCAACAAACAACATAAGAATGCCTTTCAGTGACCTAGCAGGTGTGTTCAAGTTTATGTTCCACATTGGATCACTTTTGTCTTTATGCATTAAACTATGCCTAATCACCCGGTCATAATTTTTAGCAGCAGTATTGACTGGTACTGATTTTGAATGAGTCTGGCTAGTTCAGTGTGTGTGACAATTTCATATTCCAAAGAAATGTTAGAGATTTTACATGTCGCATTGAGATCAGATGATTTTATAACTTTGGAGTAGTCATTGAAGGTTAGTTCAAAACTCAGACGGTCATTTAGTGCTCCTTGGTAATAATGTAAATGCGCTGTCAGGATTTCAAACTTAAGTGGAGTGTAAAATCTGGTTCCATATGTTTCTGCAATTCTAACGTCCTTAGTTTTAGAAGTTACTTTATCTCCGGCATTGATTCTAATATTCATAATGTTATCATACTGTATGCCTTGATAAATATGATTTTCTAGTTCTTCTCATGTAAGCCAAAGATCTTTGTAACAGTAGAACACATCAGCGTCATCAAGACTAAACACTTCATGTCCTTCAAGTTTAACTTTAATAGCTCTAACAATTGCTCTGCCAAGGTTGTTAACTAGTGTTCTGTTTATGTCTGCGTCTGATGATATTTCAATATTAAATGCAAGGTGTGCAGTGCCAGAAACAATAAAGTCACTGGTACCTAGGTTTGGAAACTTGACTGTAAGTGTTTGGTTCTGGTCTATAGTATTGGGATTGTTTTGAGATGACAATTGATTGCCTAATGCCCTTAGCACCGAGAGGCTCACATAGGTTTCTATATGGGTATAACTTTGATCCATAAGATGTCATTTTATTATGCAAAAATAAAAAATATTAATTAATTAAAAAAAAAAAACAATGTCAGTGGGAGGATTCAATCATGAAGATTTTGAAATGGATGTCACAGACACCTCTGATACTAGTATCACAGATATGACAGATATGACTGAAATGGGATATACTTTTAGTTTGCAACAGGAACTTTTAGAAAGCAAAGAGAACTCATTTTATGACAGTGTTGGTGAACGCCCAAATGTAATAGATCCTAATCAGTTTGAATATGATAAAGGACACTTATTTATAAACATAGACAGAGGTAAAACAAATCTAACACATAAAAAAACAATCATGCTAAGTTTAGAGCTTTAAGTACGTTAAAAACTGATGTTGGTGGTGAGGAAGCACTGCAGCGTTACCTCAGTGTTGATAGTAGTAAGAAGTTACCAACGCTTGCGCCTCAACTTGTTAATGCCCTTCACGACACACAAAAAAAGATTGCCATCAGAACAAGAAATTGAAATGATGGAAGTAAAAAGACTGCCATAAATAGCAAACAATGTAGAACAAGAAACCACATTTACTGATGAAGTAATGAAAACAATAGAAGACCCTCCTTTACCCATGCGGGATTTAATGGGGTTAAATAAATCACTGCAGTCAATCAGAGGTGAGATGGTAAGCAATGCAGCCAAACTGGCTGAGCTTGATAAACACATAGAATGAGAAAAAGAGAAACTGGCTACAGCAGACAATGGGAATCTTGGCAAAGAAATGAAAGAAAAAATTCAACACAGATTAAATGATTTGCAGATAAAAAGATCAGTAAGGTTGGAAACATCTAGTATTAGAAGAAAAAAAAAATGAAAACACAGATCAACAGGATTATAGAAACTATTCAGAAAATACTTCATGAACATCATTGGCTGAAAGACTTAAACACTTTTCAGAGAACAGGGTATCACTATTGCAAGTGTAATTACTGCTCTTGGATTTATTATTGTATGAGAATGAAAGTAACTTATTTTGATGTCCAATAATTAGATTAACTTTTTATTAGTGCTAGAACGTAAAACTTAAAATGAATTTTAAAAAATGAAAACTTACGGCATGACAAATGACGTTTGTCAAATTCACCACTCGTATGTCCTGCGCCCCTTATAGAACTCACTGACGCATTTGGCAGAACTGTGAGACTTTTTCAATAGGAGATGATTCAACATCAGAATCAGGTCAAAAACAAAAGGTAGAGACCCTTAATAGCGAGGACAGCACTCATATAGAAGGAACTTTGTGGGTTATGGTTCATTCCATCAAGTTTTTTTTTTCAAATACCATTCACAACTTTAAACCCAAACTTCCTCTAGAGATACCTGGTGATAAAACCTATCTATGCATACTAATTCAGATGACACTCGGAAAGGTTAAAGGGTCACAAGAGAACGGCAAATGTGTGTAATATGCCGATTTTTGATAAAAGCGTAGGTATTATCAAAACTTTTTGCTAATTTTTCAATCAAATGTGGCACAAAGCTAGCTGATGATAAGACCTTCATTTGCATACTAATTTAGTTGACTCATCGCAAATCTGATTTCCTGTTGTTCTTTGGTTTTCAGACGTCGGGAATGCAGTGAAATGCTACTCTACAGATTATGGAAGGGATATAATATGTGGTAGTGACATGCGATGTTTCACCATCAAGTACTTCACAACTCACAAGGTAAAACGCGAGTGTCCATACCGTTAATTAGTCAATAGAAATTGATCCACATGTCTGCCAGTCATCACGAGTGTCCATACCGTTAATTAGTCACAAGAAGTTGATCCACTTGGCTGCCAGTCATCACGAATGACGCGTCACGGCTGCCAGTCATCACGAATGATGCGTCACGGCTGCCAGTCATCACGAATGACGCGTCACGGCTGCCAGTCATCACGAATGACGCGTCACGGCTGCCAGTCATCACGAATGATGCGTCACGGCTGCCAGTCATCATGAATGACGCGTCACGGCTGCCAGTCATCACGAATGACGCGTCACGGCTGCCAGTCATCACGAATGACGCGTCACGGCTCTCATTCATCACGAATGACGCGTCACGGCTGTCAGTCATCACGAATGACGCGTCACGGCTGCCAGTCATCACGAATGACGTGTCACGGCTGCCAGTCATCACGAATGACATGTCACGGCTGCCAGTCATAACGAATGACGCGTCACGGCTGCCAGTCATCACGAATGACGCATCACGGCTGCCAGTCATCACCAATGACGCGTCACGGCTGCCAGTCATCACGAATGACGCATCACGGCTGCCAGTCATCACCAATGACGCGTCACGGCTGCGCACTGACAAACGTAATGAGACATAGCAGGGGCGGATCATTTACCTCAACGTTTTGTTTGAGATCTTCCGTCATACTAAAGGCCTCCCACATGCTAGACCTTGCTCTGCTTCCGAGGAGTGGGAGGGGGGGGGGAAGAGGCGGGGGCGGATGGGGGAGACTGAGGGAAGATGGGAGAAAGAAAAGGCGCGTTTGTGTTAAAACTCTCACCATTCACCAAAATATCGGGAGGGGGGGGGAGGGCGCAAGGGAGACGGGGGGTGGGGGGGGGGAAAGGTTTCCAACACACCAAAAAGGGAGCATTTTTTTTTTTAATGTTGTCGCAGGGGAACCACCCCTCCACCCACCCCCCACCCCGCCGGATCCGCCCCTGCATAGGACTTACTAGAGACACAAATCCTCATGAGTCCTCTTGCACTTTTGCCATTCTGTCAGCTTCTTCATTGCCACAGTGTGAAGGGATCCACTGCAGCACCAGTCTGGTGCACTTGATGTTTTGCAGTGCCTCTTGTAGACGTGGCAGTTTGCTTGAGGTTGCTGCCTCAAGGACAGACATGGCATCAGTAAGGAAGACAATCTGGGCATCAGGGTTTGCAGTGCCACTAAGGGTGTTAGCTGCGCGGACCAGGGCTTCCACCTCAGCTCTGTAATTTGTGCAATGAAGGCCTGTTGGTACTGCCTCTCCCTGCCATTTTCCGTTTGGGTACTGAATGTACACCCCAGCCCCTCCATCCTGAACTGCATCAGTGGCTGATCCATCGGTGTATGCCCGTATCCATGCTTCCTGGACATACTTTTCTTCGAGCATGGCCAGTGTCAGGGCTTTCTTGCTCACAGTGCTGTGCTCATCTCTGGTGGTGATTTAGGGTACCGTGAAAGAGATGACGTTTTCTGGCTTCCAAGGCGGAAGGTCGCTAGCAGGATTCAGAGCCTCTACCTGCGCAGGCAGCTTTGCCTGGTGTTTTCTCTGCAGTGCTCTCATCTCCTCACAAAGCTTGATCTTTTCAGTCTCCCTGAGGTTGGTTGTTTCATCCTAGCGTTCATAGGATGGTCTTTGAAAGACTTGACCTTTGTGGACTGTATCAAGGCTTTGCAATCTCTTCTCATGCGCAGGGGTGGGATGCCTGTTGTCTCTTCCATCTTTTCAATTGGTGTGGATCTCATTGCGCTGGTGATGATACTCAGTGCCTGGTTCTGAACTCTGTCAATGGTATGCTGGTACCACTGGGCTGCCGTCAACCATGCATTAGATCCGTGGTGTGGTCTCACTGTGCCTTGATATACATTTTTGAGGATCTTTTCATTGGCTCCCCATTGTGTTCCAGCCAGTTTTCTCATGATGTTCAGCTTTCTTCTAGCTTTCGCTTCTGCATTCCAAATGTGCGGCTTCCACGTCAGCCTCTTGTCAAGGGTGACTCCCAGGTATGTCTGTTGGTCTTCAAACCGCAGCGGGGTGTTGCCCAGTGTTAGGTTGCCAGCCTTTGCCTTATTGGAGAGAGAGAAGAGTGTGGCTGATGATTTTTCTGTGTTGATGGTCACACACCAGTTGTTGGTCCAGTCTGTCAGCCTGTCCAGGGCTAGCTGCATCCTGTATGTAGCAGCTGTTGCATACTCTTCTGTGCACCAGAGTACCAGGTCGTCTGCGTACAGGGCTGCGTGTACTCCTTTTGGTAGCTCTGGCACAAGGTCGTTGATGAAAAGTATGAACAGGGTCGGTGACAGGACTCCCCCCTGTGGCACCCCCTGACGCAACAGCACTTTTTGGCCACAGTACCCATCCACTGTCACACGGGCTCTGCGATTGTGCAGGTATGACTTGGTCCACTGGTACATATTCCCTTGGATGCCACTGCGAAGGAGTTTCACAAGGAGACCATCCTTCCACACCTTGTCGAAAGCCTTCTGTAGGTAAATGAAGGCAGCTAATGCCACCTTCCGATCTTGAAAGGCACCTTCTATGACCTGTGCAAGGTGTGTTGTCTGGTCTTCTGTACTCTTGTAGCTTCTGAAGCCAGCTTGCTCTGGCACGATAATGCTCTCGGAGTCCAGGTACCACTGCAGGAGCTTGTTGATGATGCGCTCCATGGTCTTGCACACACAACTTGTCAGGCTGATGGGGCGATAACTCAGGGCTTTGGACTTATTCTTCCCTTTCTTCAAAATTGGGATCATCCTGGCTTCCTTCCAGCACTGGGGTACCTGTCCTCCTCTCCAGCTGTGGTTAAAGATGTCCAGTAGCTTCATTAAGGCACTGTTGCCAAGGTGTTGTAACATCTCGTTTGACAGAATGGCAAAAGTGGGCGCAGAGAAAAAACAAGATGAAAATGGAGTCAGCTTCACAGAGATGAAGACCATCATTAAGTCTGTGTACAGACCACCACAACGGCCCCTAGACAGTTACCATCAGCTGACCAGACAAGAGCAGGCGACCATCTTTCGTCTGAGGACCGGGTACAACCGACTCAATTTCCACCTGCACAGACGCTTCCACCTCGTGCCATCTCCCCTGTGCCCTTGTGGAGAAGCAGAGCAGACCGCAGAGCACATCCTCCAGGACTGTGGGAACCACCAGCCGCTGAGGGAGGAGATATGGCCGAAGCCCGCCACTCTACAAGAGAAACTGCACAGGCCTGTGGAGGCGCTACAGAAGACCACAGATTTCATTTTGAGATCCAAACTCCATGAGTGACGGCGTTCGAGAAGAAGAAGAAGTCCTCTTGCAGCTAGGTATCATTCGCCTTACACCGGCATTTAACTTATTCGAGACGTTCCGTATGCGGGTACGCTGCCGAGCGCCGCGTATCTGTAGGCGGCACGTCTTTAATAATCTAAGGAGTTAAGAAAATTCATCAAAATATGAATATCTAAACCCCTTGCACTACTTGTCATAACTACTATAATCAATAGACACTTACTTATGCGTCATTATTTGGTACTAGTCACAGAAAGGAGGTATTGTGGTACAAAATTACAACTCCAGCAAAGTTCATGAAATTTCGCGAGAAAGCTTGGGGTCACGTTGCTTGGGCACAATATTGAAATTAATCTTCAGCCACTTGAAGAAGTTTCTAACGTTTCCCCGTGACAGCGATGTGCAGATAAAGGGATATGAGAATGAAAGTAACTTATTTTGATGTCAAATAATTAGATCAACTTCTTATTAGCCCTAACACTAAAACTGTAAATGAAGATTTTGATATCATTGTTGTGTTCTTGTAATAATCATAATCGTTTGACACTGAAACGTTAGAAACCATACATTTTTAAAGTTTCTTCAAGATCTACTACTTCCATGGTTTCCTTTGGTTTCTCTTAAAACACATTCCTGGCAATATCATTAACATTTTGACATGCAAGTTATCAAATGTTACCTTGTCAATATGAAGGTGTTCGTGAAGTGATTTACCGCGCTTCAATTGATACCGTGTGCCAAGACGAATGATAAATGATAGTAAAACTAACCCTTAAAAAAAAAAACCCAATTTTGATAAAGTTCGGTTTTGTGCTGTTTTTAGGGTTACAACACAGTGATGAAAGATAGTGCAACCGAACACAGTTTGAAAATTATCGATAAACGTGCGCCTCTGTGTTATTTCTTAAGGTTCTAGCGCTTCGCGTGGCTCATTGGCATATTTTCAGTCAGTGGCTGTTTACACTTGCATCTAGGGTACAAACCGAGTATAGTTAAACGCGGGGTAAACCAGTTTGGTGTGTTTACACTTGCATTTCGAACCGGGGTTGACTCTCCCACGTGATGTTGACAAAGAAGAATGCACCACTGCGCCCCCGCCAAGAAACACCTTGCAGTTGCAGTTGGATGTTCACCAGTCATATATATATTTATTTAAATAAATAAAATCAATTATTATGATGTACTATTCCTTTCGGCACACAAAGTGACGATCTCGAGATATCAAGACATGGGATTAATGCTTTGAGCAGAAGCAGATCTGGGGAGGGGTGGAGGTGTCCCAGACGTGTCGGACCCCCCACCCCACCCATCCCATCCCTTCCTCTTCCCACTCCCTCATTCCACCTCACTGCTTATCCACCACTGTTCGAGATTTCGGCGCGTGGTGAGAAGATGGAGGATGCTTTGATTTTCGGCCACTGAAGGTAAGATCTTGCGCCTGGAGACCTCTTGTGTCAGTTTGAAGATCCCAAACAAAGCGTCGGACCCCCCCCACCCACCCACCTCCCCTTCCACACACACACACCTCGAGGAAAAGTAATCCGCTCCTGATTAGCACTGAAAAGTTTGGAAAAAAATAAGAATTAACTTTCTTGCATATCATTATTCATTAACAGCGTGCTTGCATTGTCAGTTCGGCAACCACGTTTTTTTAATTACCAGAAGTGTTCGGTGCCTTTCACGGTCTCACGACTGCTGGCGTAGTTTGTTCTGCAAACTTACAATGAACTTGGTTGAGCAGCCGTGGAAATATCTAATGTTTGACTGTCTATGACCACTAGAGACGGTAAAATTTTAGATCACTGTTACTCAACCATGAAAGGCGCTTACCGTTCCATCGCCCGTGCTCCACTCGGACAGTCAAACCATGCCATGATTTATCTTGTGCCAGCATACAAGCAACAACTCAAAAGTGCAAAAGCAAAAGTAAAATCAATCAAACAATGGTCACCTGAGGCAGCTGAAACACTCCGTGGCTGTCTAGAGTGCACTGACTGGGATGTGTTTAAGGAGGTAACATCAGACATTCACGAGTACACAGAGGCTGTCACTGACTACATTGCCTTCTGTGAGAGCCTCTGTATTCCCACCAAGACCTGCAAGAGTTTTCCTAATGACAAGCCACGGTTTACAGTAGACATTAAACACAAACTCCACGAAAAACATGACACATACAAAGACAATGACAGAGAAAGGTACAAACAAGCCAGGTATGCAGTACTAAAAGCAATTAAGACTGCCAAGCGCAACTTCAGATACAGACTAGAACAGAAAATCGCAGCTAGTAACCCTAGAGATATTTGGCAAGGCCTCAAAGACATTACAAACTATAAACCAGCTTCCAAGACTGCTGATGTTACTGATGCGTCTCTTCCAGACACTCTGAATGACTTTTATAGTCGTTTTGACAAAAAGAATATGACCCCACCTCCTTCTGTGGAGAGGAGTCATACTGAGAACCCACCTTTCATTATTCTAGACGCCGATGTCAGGTGCATGTTTCAGCGTCTAGACAGCAGGAAAGCTGCCGGTCCAGATAACATTTCTCCACGCTTACTCAGAAACTGTGCGGACCAGCTCTCGGGCGTCTTTACTGACATTTTCAACATGTCTCTCTCTCTCAGTGCATTGTTCCTCAGTGTTTCAAAAGGTCCACCATCATTCCTGTTCCGAAAAAATCAAAAGTGTCCTCCCTAAATGACTACAGACCGGTCGCTCTGACCTCAGTTGTCATGAAGACGCTTGAGCGCCTCGTCCTCCGGTTTCTGAGAACATTTACCGACCCTCTGCTGGATTGTTTTCAATTCGCGTATCACGAAAAACGTTCCGTGGAGGATGCGGTGTCACTTGGTTTGTTTTATGTTTTACAACACCTTGAAATCCCAAACACCTATGCCAGAATTTTATTTGTTGATTACAGTTCTGCTTTTAACACCATTATTCCATCCAAATTGTACCAGAAGATCCAGCAAATCGGAGTTCCAGAGACATTGTGCCTCTGGACCCTCGATTTCCTGTTGATGAGACCACAGGTCGTTAAAATTGGTGGAAATGTGTCATCCACCCTCACTTTATCCACGGGCACGCCTCAGGGGTGCGTGCTCTCCCCTATGCTCTACTCCCTGTTTACTTATGACTGTGCTTCATGCCATGCCAGTACTAAAGTTCTGAAATTTGCAGATGACACCACAGTGGAAGGGTGCATTACAAACTCAGACGAATCCGCTTACCGTAGTCAGGTTGAGACTCTAATTAGTTGGTGTAATAACAACAACCTTGAACTGAAATCTGGCAAAACAAAAGAAATGATTGTGGACTTTAGAAAGAAACAGTCCCCTCCCCCTCCCCCTCTTGTGATCAATAGTGAAATCATTGAAACAGTCCAGAACTTTAAGTTTCTTGGCACTACCCTGTCATGTGACCTGAAGTGGGAGGAAAACACTCGCCTTATCGTCCAAAAAGCACAGCAGCGCTTGTTCTTCCTGCGACGTCTGAAAAGTTTCGGTCTCGGTGCCCACATGTTGATGCAATTCTACCGAGCTGTGATTGAGAGCGTGCTCACCTTTTCGATCACGGTTTGGTATGGTTCCATCACGGCCAAAGAGAAAATCAGACTGAGTAGGGTGGTCAAGACCGCTTCAAAAATCATAGGCAGAGATCTTCCTACCCTGGACTCACTGTACCAGCAGCGTCTCTTACGTAGAGCACGTCTTATCTCCAGTGATTCCACCCACCCCGGCAATGAGCTTTTTCAAATTTTACCATCAGGGCGCAGGTACAGGTCCATCAGTACCAGGACCAGCAGATTCCGCAACAGTTTTTTCCCTCTTGCTGTTCACGCTCTCTCTGATCAACCGGACTAATTGGAGAGAGCGCGAGTGGCGAGTGAGAATGATTGTGTAGTCAGTTTTTAACTGTATCAGATGTTTCTCTCTCTCTCTCTCTCTCTCTCTCTCTCTCTCTCTCTCTCTCTCTCTCTCTCTCTCTCTCTCTCTCTCTCTCTCTCTCTCTCTCTCTCTGTGTGTGTGTGTGTGTGTGTGTGTGTGTGTGTGTGTGTGTGTGTTTAGTAATGATAATGCATAGCATTTATATGGCGCATTTCTCATATTTATAATATAACTCAATGCGCAGAATGTAGCCGCGAACTGAACCCAACAAGCACGCTCACGTGAATCACACGCATTCACTCACACACTGTACGTAAACACAGAACATTCACGTGGTGCTAAGGACAAGCTCAAGCGAGCTACTGACGGCATTTGGAAATCGGGTTTTGTATTTGAAATTTTATTAAGTTGGCTGAAACTGATACAAAGTGGAGGGGGAGGAAGAGCCGGAGTACCCGGAGAAAGAACCCCCGACGTGTCTTAGTAACTGACATCAAGACAAATTCCAATGTTTTTATTGTTTTGTACATGGAAACATATGGCAATAAACCATCTTATCTTATCTTATTATCTTATCTATGTGCACAATGGGCGTAAGCGCTATGAAATCTATTGTGCTGAAATTCCATTCAGTGACGTCACGTCGGATTTATTTGCAACGAGCACAACGATGACGCGAAATGAAATGCGGTACTCACCAACCGTAAACGCACCAACCCGGATTGAACTCGGGTTGAACCCGAGGTGATGTGCAAGTGTAAACGGCCACTCTGTGTCGTGTGTGTATAAATAGTGCCAAATATCGCACACCAACAACTCGTTCTTTTAGCTTGTTTGTTCTGGCCTGGCCGTTACCACAAGGTTTTATGACACAGGTCTAGATTTTCTTTTGTCACTCACTCCCTTTGTGTATTTCGAACACATTTTTGCTTGTAACAAGCCAGGTACTGTTCTCGTCAGCGGACCCACCTGACCACAATGGTGATACACACCGAACCGCAGTTCTTTTGTTGTGACCGTTCTGTGGATTTCTATTTTGTTAATGTCAATCTTTGTTGTTTTTGTACCATTGCGTTGTTGGGGGTGCTCGTGGCACTTATTGTTGAATACAAAAGCCAGAGAGATGCTCCTAGCATTTGAGGATTAAACATTAGGTTTTGTTTTACCCTGCTGTTTCCCTTCCTCATTTTTGTTGTCGAGTCTTATATGTTTCATTGCGTGTTGGTTTCTTAGGGCGGCTTGTTTGCCTTTCCCCGTGGCACTTTTTGTTGGAGGGCGGCTTGTTTGCCTTTGCGCTGTGGTTGAGCGCTGAAATGTTTATTTGCTCGCGGTGGGTCGATACTTTATACCCGTTGTATGGCCCAGTGTGAAACACTGGCGAGATTTGTGGTTGGTGTTTGATGATTGGTGGGTTCCCCCCACTATTTCGCGCCCCGCGCGGCCGGGGCCGGCTACGCCACCCCCTCCCCCCCCCCCCCCTTCCGGGCATCGTGCGCCCAGGGCTGGTGTAAATGTCTCCCTGCAAAGATCAATGAACATAAATGCATATGACAATAAAACAAAAAGTGTGTCCCTTCAGGAAGAGGCCTAACTGCTCAAGTGTACCTACAGAAAACAGAGGGAAACATACGTTTAGTGGTCCCTGCAGACACATAAAAAAAAATAGATATACCGGGGTACCTGCGGGAAAAAGCAGGGATGTTCACGTGCCCCTGCAGACGAAAGAAACACAAGCAGAAACCAAGGCATAGATGCACAGGGGTACTTGCGGAAACAGGCGTAGATGTTCACGTGTTCCTGCAGACAAAAGAGAAACACACATGGATATGGGTCCCTGCCGAGACACGAGGCGTAGAGGTGTCCCTGCAGAAACTACAAAACAAGAGAGACGTACATCAATTGTATCAATGATCATCACCGGTCTCTGCGGAGAGAGGCAGAGATATTCAAGTGTTCCTGCAGAAAAGAGGAAAGCTGAAAAAGTACATACATCATGTGGTCATCGGACTTCGGGTTGCTGTTAGCATGTTCACGTTGCAAGCCCAAAGCTGGGCCCGAGATGGCACACACGTGCACGCGCGTGCCACCATTTTCGGCACACGCCATTGTATGTACTGTTTTTTTTTTTTCCTCCTCGATCAGAAGCGATGTCCAGGCTTGTTGTGCCCATGTGTTCAGTTTTCGTGTTTGTTTTATTTGTTGGTGAGGGAGTAATTGTTGTGTGACTCAACCTTTGCCACTTATACACAAAGTTTTATGACATCGGTCTAGATTTTGTTTTGTCACCAACAAATATTCTGGCAACAAGCCAGGTACTATTCTTGTCAACGGACCAACTTGACCACATTGGTGATATACACCGAACCGTGGATTTCTATTTGTTGGTGTCACTCTTTCTTGTTTTTTCGAATCATTGCGGTATTGGGGGTGCTAGTGGCAGGTTTTGTTGGTTTTATTTAAAAACCGAAAAACGCCGGGCACTTTTTGTTGGCTTATTTAAAAACCGAAAAATTCCTAAAGCATTTGAGGGTTGAGCGTTAGGTCTTGTTTTACCCTGCTGTTTCCTTTTCTCGCTTTTGTTGTCGAGTTTTATGTTTCATTGCGTGTTGGTTTCTGAGGATGGCTTGTTTTGCTTTGGTATAGTGTTAATACTGGGTGTTAGACTAAAACTCGTGCGCTAACGGTATTCCGTTTTTACCAGTCGCAAGGTCCTGAGTGACTGTTAATCAGTGACCATTGTTGCTGGTGCTTGTTAATTGCGTCTTGGGAGACTCTTGGGCTTTTTCCGATGTTGCGGATTCTGGCCTGGGATTATTGTTTTCCCTCGTGTTTCAAAGGTTTCTTAGGTCGGCTTGTTTGCCTTTGCGCTGTGGTTTTGCGCTAAAATACTCTGGCGAGATTTGGTTGGTTTCCGCCACTTTTCCGCGCCCCGCGAGCCGGGGCCGTCGGCACCGTGCGGCCAGGGCTGGTTCCGTACGTTCCGGGCCCTGTACATGTATCTCTGCAGAAACAATAAACATCAATGCACATGTGGCCCTGCAGAAACAAAAGAAAAAGTATGGATGAGAGTGTGGCCCTGAGGGAAGAGTCGTCACTTCTCATGTGTCCCTGCAGAAAAAGAAAAATTCACATGCATCAGATTCTCCGCCAAAAGACTAGGTATCGATGCACCCGGGTCCCCGCCGGAGGAGGCACAGATGTTCATGTGTCCCTGCAGAAGAAAGAAACATACATGCATGAACGGTTTCTCTGCAAAGACAAAAGGACCAATTGCATCAAAGGCATACAAGCACACGGGTCTATGCGGAAGGAGGCATAAATGTCCAGGTGCCCCTGCAGAAAATATAAAAAAAAAAGAAAAAGCAAATCACTCTACTCATGCGTTGGTTGTTTGATCTCTGTGTTAGAGTGTTCACAAATTTGAGAGTTTGAGTCAGAGTGTGACGGCGGGCCCGGCTTATTGAGTCACTTCAAAAGACTGTACCCTCCTTGTGATGTTGCATAATATTTGGACATAGGGTGGTTGAGCGCCCCCCCCCCCCCCCCCCCCCCCCCCCCCGCCAAATATTAGCATGTTCACGTTGCAAGTTCAAAGTTGGGTTGAGATGGAGATGGTACATACGTGTACGTGCGCGTCATCATTTTCAGCACACGTTATTGTACCTGTTTGTTGTTTTTTTCCTTCTCGTTCAGAAGTGATGTCCAGGCTTGTTTTGCCCTTGTGTTCAGTTTTCTTGTTTGTTTCATTTGTTTGTTAGGGAGTAATTGTTGTGTGACTAGACCTGTGCCACTAGTAATAGTGTGACCAAGCCAGGCAGTCTTTTGTTGTGTCGTTATGGTGGATCAGCCTATAGCCAATCTGAAATCGGATAAACACGGCGAGGGTAGTCCCCAACAATGGTGTGTGTATAAAATGGAGCCAATCATCGCACACCAACAACACGTTCGGTAGCCTGTTTGTTCTGGCTTGGCCATATACACAAGGTTTCATGACACAGATCTAGATTTTCTTTTGTCACTCATTCCCTTGTGTATTTCGAACACATTTTTGCTTGTAACAAGCCAGGTACTGTTCTCGTCAGCGGACCCACCTGACCACAATGGTGATATACACTGAACCTTTCTTTTGTTGTGACCGTTCTGTGGATTTCTATTTTGTTAATGTCACTCTTTGTTGTTTTTGATTCATTGCGTTGTTGGGGGTGCTCGTGGCACTTATTGTTGAATACAAAAGCCAGAGAGATGATCCTAGCATTTGATGGTTAAACATTAGGTTTTGTTTTACCCTGCTGTTTCCCTTCCTCATTTTTGTTGTCGAGTCTGATATGTTTCATTGCGTGTTGGTTACTTAGGGCGGCTTGTTTGCCTTTCCCCGTGGCACTTTTTGTTGGAGGGCGGCTTGTTTGCTTTTGCGCTGTGGTTGAGCGCAGAAATGTTTATTTGCACGCGGTGGGTCGATACTTTATACCCGTTGTATGGCCCAGTGTAAAACACTGGCAAGATTTGTGGTTGGTGTTCGATGATTGGTGGGTTCCCCCCACTATTTCGTGCCCCGCGCGGCCGAGGCCGGCTTCGCCACCCCCCCCCCCCCCACCCCTCCGGGCACCGTGCGCCCAGGGCTGGTGTACATGTCTCCCTGCAAAGATCAATGAACATAAATGCATATGACAATAAAACATGAATGAGAGTGTGTCCCTTCAGGAAGAGGCCTAACTGCTCCAGTGTACCTACAGAAAACAAAGGGAAACATACGTTTAGTGGTCCCTGCAGACACATAAAAAAAAAAAAAATGGATGCACCGGGGTACCTGCTGGAAAAAAAAAAACAGGGATGTTCACGTGCCCCTGCAGACGAAAGAAACACAAGCAGAAACCAAGGCATAGATGCACAGGGGTACTTGCGGAAACAGGCGTAGATGTTCACGTGTTCCTGCAGACAAAAGAGAAACACACATGGATATGGGTCCCTGCCGAGACACGAGGCATAGAGGTGTCCCTGCAGAAACTACAAAACAAGAGAGACCTACATCAGTTGCATAGATGATCATCACGGGTCCCTGCGGAGAGAGGCAGAGATATTCAAGTGTTCCTGCAGAAAAGAGGAAAGCTGAAAAAGTACATACATCATGTGGTCATCGGACTTCGGGTTGCTGTTAGCATGTTCACGTTGCAAGCCCAAAGCTGGGCCCGAGATGGCACACACGTGCACGCGCGTGCCACCATTTTCGGCACACGCCATTGTACATGTACTGTTTGTTGTTTTTTTTTCTCCTCATTTAGAGGCGATGTCCAGGCTTGTTGTGCCCTTGTGTTCTGTTTTCGTGATTGTTTTATTTGTTGGTGAGGGAGTAGTTGTGTGACTCAACCTGTGCCACTTATACACAAAGTTTTATGACATCGGTCTAGATTTTGTTTTGTCACCAACAAATATTCTGGCAACAAGCCAGGTACTGTTCTTGTCAACGGACCAACTTGACCACATTGGTGATATACACCGAACCGTGGATTTCTATTTGTTGGTGTCACTCTTTCTTGTTTTTTCGATTTATTGCCAAGTTGGGGGTACTAGTGGCACGTTTTGTTGGTTTTATTTAAAAACCAAAAAACGCCGGGCCTTTTTTGTTGGCTTATTTAAAAACCGAAAAATGCCTAAAGCATTTGAGGGTTGAGCGTTAGGTCTTGTTTTACCCTGCTGTTTCCTTTTCTCGCTTTTGTTGTCGAGTTTTATGTGTTTCATTGCGTGTTGGTTTCTGAGGATGGCTTGTTTTGCCTTGCTACAGTGTTAATACTGGGTGTTAAACTAAAACTCGTGCGCTAACGGTATTCCGTTTTTGCCAGTCGCGAGGTCCCGAGTGACCGTTAATCAGTGACCATTGTTGCTGGTGCTTGTTAATTGCGTTTTGACAGACTCTTTTTCTTTTTCCGATGTTGCGGATTCTGGCCTGGGATTATTGTTTTCCCTCGTGTTTCGGAGGTTTCGTAGGTCGGCTTGTTTGCCTTTGCGCTGTGGTTTTGCGCTAAAATACTCGGCACCGTGCGGCCAGGGCTGGTTCCGTACATTCCGGGCCCTGTACATATATCTCTGCAGAAACAATAAACATCAATGCACATATGGCCCTGCAGAGACAAAAGTAAAAGTATGGATGAGAGTGTGGCCCTGTGTGAAGAGTCGTCACTTCTCATGTGTCCCTGCAGAAAAAAAGAAAATTCACATGCCGCATCAGATTCTCCGCCAAAAGACTAGGTATCGATGCAGCCGGTCCCCGCTGGAGAAGGCACAGATGTTCATGTGTCCCTGCAGAAGAAAGAAACACACATGCATAAACGGTTTCCCTGCAAAGACAAAAGGACCAATTGCATCAAAGGCATACAAGCACACGGGTCTCTGCGGAAGGAGGCATAGATGTCCTGGTGCCCATGCAGAAAATACAGAAAAAGCAACTCACTCTACTCATGCGTTGGTTGTTTGGTCTCTGTGTTACCAGAGTGTTCACAGATTTGAGGGTTTGTGTCAGAGTGTGACGGCGGGCCCGGCTTATTGAGTCACTTCAAAAGACTGTACCCTCCTTGTCATGTTGCATAATATTTGGACATGGGGTGGTTGAGCGGCCCCCCCCCCCCCCCCCCCCCCCGCCAAATGTTAGCATGTTCACGTTGCAAGTTCAAAGTTGGGCTTGAGATGGTACATACGTGTACGTGCGCGTCATCATTTTCAGCACACAGTATTGTACCTGTTTGTTGTTTTTTTCCTTCTCGTTCAGAAATGATGTCCAGGCTTGTTTTTGCACTAGTAATAGTGTGACCAAGCCAGGCAGTCTTTTGTTGTTTCGTTGTGGTGGATCAGCCTATAGCCAATCTGAAAGCGGATAAGCACGGCGAACCTCCCTGCTTTTTCCCGCAGGTATCCCAATGCATCTATGTTTTTTTTTAATTTTTTTTTTTTTTTTTTATTTTATTTTTTTTTTTTTTTTTTTTATTTTTTTTTTTTTTTATGTGTCTGCAGGGACCAATAAACGTATGTTTCCCTCTGTTTTCTGTAGGTACACTTGAGCAGTTAGGCCTCTTCCTGAAGGGACACACTCTCATTCATGTTTTATTGTCATAATTATGCATTTATGTTCATTGATCTTTGCAGGGAGACATGTACACCAGGCTCTTCCAGGCTCTCCTCTCATCACAGAGATCGAGGATGTAAATCGACCACCATACTTCAATCTCTATTGGTGGCAGATCCCTGTGCAATCTTCGATTCGCAGACGACATTGACCTCATGGCAGGCAGCAATAGTGAGCTCCAAAACCTGACAGACAAACTTTCAAGTAGCGCAGGGTCTTATGGCATGGAGATCAGTACGGATAAAAGCAAAGTGATGATCAACACCACAAGCGACAGCAGCAGCAACATTCACATGAACGGCCAGAAGCTAGAAGAGGTCAATAGCTTCAAGTACTTGGGAGCCACCCTGTCCAAAGACGGTAGTTGCATAGCAGAGATCCGTATCAGGATAGGTACAGCAACATCCGCAATGGCCAGGCTGGACAGGATATGGCGAAGTAACTCCATCAGCTTCACCATCAAGTACAGGCTTTACAAGTCCCTCGTAGTGTCTATTCTACTCTACGGCTGTGAGACTTGGACACTGCTTGCAGACTCAGAAAAGAAAATCCAGGCCTTTGAGAACAAGTGCCTGAGGAAGTTGCTCCGCATCTCGTACCGCGAGCACAAGACCAACGAATATGTACGGAGCATCGTCACTTCCCTGGTGGGCCCACATGAACCCCTTCTGGCAACCGTGAAACGGCGCAAGCTTGCTTGGTTTGGCCACGTGACCCGACACAACACCTTGTCCAAGACTATCCTCCAAGGCACTCTCGAAGGAAGTCGTCGGCGAGGTCGTCAGAGAAAGAGTTGGGTCGCAAACATAAAAGAATGGACCGAACTCGAGATGCCAGACTTGCTTGCCACCGCCCAAAATAGAACTCAGTGGAGAGCACTGTCTGTTGCTGCTGCCTTTCAGTCCCCCCAACGCCCAGTTCGGGCAAGGGACTGATGATGATGATGATGATGATGTACACCAGCTCTGGGCGCACGGTGCCCGGAGGAAGAGGTGGGGGGAGGGGGGGAGGGGGGGGAGGGGGGAGGGTGGGGGAGGGGGGGGAGGGGGGGGGTTGTGTCGTAGCCGGCCCCGGCCGCGCGGCGCGCGAAATAGTGGGGGGAACCCACCAATCATCGAACACTAACCACAAATCTTGCCAGTGTTTCACACTGGGCCATGCAACGGGTATAAAGTAGCGACCCACCGCGTACAAATAAACATTTCTGCGCTCACCCACAGCGCAATTCTTAATCTTTATGCACCTAAATCGGTCTCACCAACAGGCCTGGAGTGGCTGGGTGCCCTCCCGGGTGGTGGGTGGTTGGTTATGGGAGACCTTAACATACACCACCCGTTGTGGCATGCTGAAATTCCAGACACTCGTAATATAGACCATAAACAAGCTAATGATATAACTAAATCAAATCTCCTTATTTTGAATAGTGGTGAATTGACTAGAATACCAGATAATAACCTATTACACCCATCAGCGGTGGATCTTACCTTAGCCTCTAACAATATTTTCTTGGATGTTTCTTGGGTGTTGGGCGATGATCCTATGGGGAGTGATCACCTACCAATATCCCTGGAACTTGATTTAAAATCTCAACTGACTAATAATCTCCCCCAACCTAATGATAAATTTCAATATGAAAAAGCAAATTGGATAGTATTTCAGGAAAAATTTAATAAAAATAAAGATAATATTGATATAACTAATATTGAAAATTTCAACAGCTCCCTAATTAAAGCGGTACTTAAAGCAGCTGAAATAGCTATCCCTCGTAGTAGGGGAACTCCACCTGATAAACCCTCTAATGCCTGGTGGAGTGATGAATGCGAGAGGGCTGTAAAGGAAAAAAAGAGAGCTTATAATAAATGGAAAAAAACGAAGCATTCAGATGACCATGTGGCTATGAAATCGGCAAATATACAATGTAACAAAACCATTGCCCTGGCTAAACTTAAATCGTTGGATAAGATGATAACTAATGAAATTAATTGTCCTACGGATATGACCAGGGCATGGAAAATTGTTAAAAAATTTAAAAATCAAAAAAATCCTTCACCTACCCCATTGGTAGTTAATAATTTAACATATACTACTGACCAAGAAAAAGCAGAAATCTTGGCAGAAACATTTGCTAACATATGTACTACCGACAAATTTGATTCTGCTGCAAAAAACTTCAGAATTGCAGAAGAAGATAAGTTGGTATTTGATAGTCAAGTAGCTCCTGAGTCGGGAGATACTGCCTTAATTAATCTTCCTTTTTCTATGGTAGAACTTGATTCTGTCTTATCACAGACTAAATCTACAAAAATAACACCTGGACATGATCAAATAACTTATATCATGTTAAAAAACCTCCCCCTTGAAGGAAGGAAATTACTATTAAATTTATATAACCAGTGTTATGAGGAGGGTCATCTTCCCTTGGCCTGGCAACATGGGTTGGTAATTCCTATCCCCAAACCAAATAAACCACGAAACCTGGTAACTTCGTACAGACCTATAACTCTAACACCGCACATTAGTAAAATTTTTGAGCGGTTAGTTAAAAATAGGTTAGAGTATTTTTTGGACAAGAATAATATTATTCCCAAAGTTCAGGCTGGTTTCAGAAAATATAGATCTGTATCCGACCAGCTATATACTTTATCTTCTACAATTAAACAGGCTTTTAAAAGGAAACAAAAAGTTATGGCGGTTTTTTTCGACGTCAAACGTGCCTTTGACGTCGTATGGCATAAAAAACTTTTGCATAAGATCTATATGCTTGGTCTAAACGGAAACATTTTTAAATACTTAGAAAATTTTTTAAAACGAACTTTTCAGGTCAGGAATCGACAGGCCCTCTCAAAAACACATAAAACTGATTGTGGAGTACCACAAGGTACCTGCTTGGCTCCAATTTTATTCAATATTATGATGACGGATCTCCCGGCCTATTTAAATGACAAACTAGATAAATATACAAAAAATTCGCTTAAAATTTCTCAATATGCCGATGACATAGCCATATGGAAACCGGTTAAAACTATAAATGCTTCTGAGAGAGAAATATCTCCGGAAAAAAAAACTATGAAATTTCAAAAGGCTATTGACCTCGTTCAAAAATACCTGGAAAATAACGGATTTGAGTTAGCTCCAGAAAAAACTCAATTGATAATCTTTAGTACTCAGAA
The DNA here is from genome assembly GCA_036245525.1 of Semisulcospira habei. Classification (NCBI taxonomy): domain Eukaryota; kingdom Metazoa; phylum Mollusca; class Gastropoda; family Semisulcospiridae; genus Semisulcospira; species Semisulcospira habei. The sequence goes on along the minus strand of BTPG01000002.1, from coordinate 1,939,531 downwards.
GGCCAAATTTGGTATTCCAATAACTGTTAGTAATTTTGGTACTAAATATTCGGTTAACTTGCTAACTCAAATCAAATTCCTGGGCGTAATTTTTACCTCTACATTAAATTGGACACTACATGTAAATAGCCTTATTTGTAGGGCTAATAAAGCAGTAAATATCATTAAAATCCTTAAGAATGAGGTGTGGGGCAGAAATATTAGGCTGCTTTTACACCTACACCATGCGCTTGTGCGTTCTAATCTCAACTACGGTGCGGAATGTTTTCTTTCAGCATCCAAAAGTACTCTTAAAATGCTAGAATCCGCTGAGATGAGGTCGCTAAAGTGCATAATGGAAGTGCCTGAGTTTACCTCAAATAAAGCAGTATATGCCCTCACCAAAATACTACCTCTTGAACAATTTCGTCTAAAATCATGTGCAAATTACTTGAATCGAATATTTAATACTTCCAATAACGCCCAGGAATCATTTCATAGTGAACTAAACATGGATCGCCTGGAATTAGCGATCCATGCAATTCAAAAACGTAACATACAACCTTCTTTAACATTACTGGTCCGTGAAGTCCAAACTAGGGCTGATGTGACTCCCCAGATAATTAAACCGGTTCCGCTTTCACCCTATCCACCCTGGACCCTCCTCGTGGCCTCAATTAGTACAGAAGTACCAAGTATTAACAAAAAAAGTGACCCAAACCTCCAGAGACTTGTGACTCTGGAGTATTTGGAGACACAATACCCACACTCGCTCACTGCATATACCGATGGGTCTATTAATGATGCCGGAGATGCAGGGAGCGGTGTGGTCATACCGTCCCTAAACAAAACTATTAATTATACTCTGGGCAGCGGCTGGTCTATTTGTACGGTAGAACTGGTGGCCATTCTTATGGCCCTAGATCACGTCTTAACCTTGCCGCTGCAAATGTATCAGTTTCTAATCTGCACAGATTCAAAATCTGCATTGCAGAGTTTAAAATATAATGATTGCTCTGGTAGACCTGACATAGTATTAGAAATAAAGTTAATGATTAATCAACTTAGTCTCAGGGGGATTGGGGTCGCTCTCCAGTGGGTCCCCTCCCATGTCGGAATATTAGGTAATGAGGCGGCTGATCGGGCCGCTCGGGCAGGTGCATCTGGTGAACCGGGTGCCCGGCCCGTGCGGCTCGCTCAATCCCTACAAAATGCCAAAACTAAAATTAATAAAGCTATAACCCAGATAAATAATGATAATAACATGATTCTGGCTGGAGAGTTTCCAAACATCCTTGCCTATAGAATTACAAATAATCATGTTATATACAAATTACCTTTTTTAGACGGGTCAATTAACAGGATTTGTACTGGCGGCTGGTGTGCCAGATTGGCCCGCCCGACGTGTTACTGCGGCGAGGGCTTCACCCCCGACCACGCGGTCTTGGGGTGTGAGGCCTTCGCCGCTGATTGCGCTAGTCTTAGAACCGCCTATCCGAATGCCACGTCTCTACAATCAATCATAGAAAACGCAAATGCTAATACTATTGTTGAAATTACAACTATACTTAAATTACCGGTTTTTTTCGAAATTAATCTGAATGGTGCTTTTTTCCGATAAATTTAATAGTGAGCATTGCTGGCTCTGATCCACCTTCGTCTTGAGACTTGATTAGATTGTCACTGATATTTGTTGTAAACAATGAATTAGTTGGTTGAGAAGACATTTTTAACTTTTCGAATTTTTATGGATGGTCCTTGAATTTTAACTTTCTTTTAACCAAGATTGTTTTCATTAAACTCTATTTTAATTGATTAATCGACCGTTGGTTCTGTGGGTGAGAGACCAAATTTAATTGTCGATTGTACATAACTGATTCTTAGATATAGATTGTTAATACTTGACCTATCTTTGATTTCGATACATTATAACAAAAGCTATTATAGCTAGTCCCCGATCACTTTAAGTGCCAGTGGGACAAAAAAATGAAGAAATCAATCAATCCACAGCGCAAAAGCAAACAAGCCGCCCTCCAACAAAAAGTGCCACGGGGAAAGGCAAACAAGCCGCCCTAAGAAACCAACACGCAATGAAACATATCAGACTCGACACTAAAAACGAGAAAGGAAAACAGCAGGGTAAAACAAAACCTAATGTTTAACCCTCAAATGCTAGGAGCATCTCTCTGGCTTTTGTATTCAACAATAAGTGCCACGAGCACCCCCAACAACGCAATGAATCAAAAACAACAAAGAGTGACATTAACAAAATAGAAATCCACAGAACGGTCACAACAAAAAAAAAAAAAAAGGTTTGGTGTATATCACCATTGTGGTTTAGGTGGGTCCAACTCGGCCTCAGCATTCTATCACAATGAAGGTGGGTCCAACTCGGCCTCAGCATTCTATCACAATGAAGGTGGGTCCAACTCGGCCTCAGCATCCTATCACAATGAAGGTGGGTCCAACTCGGCCTCAGCATCCTATCACAATGAAGAATGAACAAAGGAACAAACGACGAATATAAAAAATGAAATTAAAAAAAAAAACGCAATGAAACTAAGGAATGTTTTGGAAATAAAACATACAGACAACGGAAATCAACCACGCAAAGACAGGAAACAACGATCTTCACAACCAACGCCGGACCGCGAGCTGTACGTAACAGGAAAATAGAGCCTTGCTCTCGCCCCCTTCTACTGTAATCAGCGCCGCATCGCGAGCTGTACGTAACAGGAAAACAGAGCCCTGCTCTCGCCGCCTTCTACTGTAATCAACGCCGCATCTTGCAGCTCCACGCCAGAATCGATCGACAGTAACACCGCACCCCTCCTAAAGAAGCAACAATATAAATTACCTACGAAAGAAGTGGACAGCCCCCGAAATCTGAATCGGCGACCAAAAAAAAAAAAAAAAATAAGGAGACATGTTAATCTCCTCAAAGCTTAAAATTAATAAGGAGGAATCAACCAAATAATCATACAGGCCACAAAATAGGCCCTTCCAGCACTGAATAAGAAAAAATGTAAATGACACAGTGTTCTGAAACAGAGAGGTAAATCTCACATGGAAAACACTGAAAACTACACGGCGAAGGGATGCGCTATCTTACTAACAGGCAGGCATCACAGCTACCTCTATGCCGCTATCCAGGCATCGCGCTACTAATTCCAAAAGTAGCAGCGGAGGGGTGTTGGTGTTACGTGGTGGAATTTTGGTCGTAGAAATGAAAACTACACCAAGCGCACACACGTAGAGTTCTTTAAAAATAGACCTGGTTCAGCTGCAATCCGTCACACGTGGCTTAAGGATGTAGACAATACTGGAGTAACAGTTCCAACAATATTTAATTCAGCGATGCGATATCCACACAGTAATGCACTTTCAAATGCACAAACTACTGATACAAAGTCTCTTCTGCAATGTCCACACTGCGACACAAAGTTTCTCATACACAGCGTCTCTCGCAATAAACTACGTGTCTCTACAACTGACAAAGCAAGACAATGTACCCACGGGCTTCGAGTTCGAGTTTTGGAAGGGACTAGGGCTTCCAGCTATCGCTGATTTCGCCCGGAGGGGGGGGGGGGGCATGGGAGGGGGGGGGGCAGATCGTCTCTCCGTTTGCCCGTCGCTGACGCCCGCGCATCACTTTGTTTTTTCTCTCATCATGTCTGCCCGCGCCCCAGGGGGCTGGGTCGTTGGGGGAGAGCCCATGCGCTCGTGGCCGCTTGGGTCCTTCGTCCTGCTTGGGTCCTCCGTCTTGTTCGGTTGGTGGTGTGCTCTTTCCTCTCTCCCTTGATGATAGTCGCAGTCAAGGGTCCGATTTTCTTTGGCCCCGCCAGCCATACACCCTCTTGTTTGAGGGGGGTTGATTTTTTACTACCCCCCCCCCCCCCTATACGTGTTTCTGTATTTCTCTGGAGGGGGGTGATGTACCCTCCGTTTCCCCAGGGAGTGCATGGACGAAGGATGCTAAACCTCCCTGGGCTCCCTATTTATTTTGATGGGCGGCGACCGTACGCAGGCAGGTGTCGGAGTGCCATCTTGTGTACCTAACCCCCTGGGTTCTCAAACCCCCCTATCCCGCAGAGTGGACCTTCCAGGAGTGTCCTCCCTGCGCTCCAATACATGGAAGATGGACCCCGGAACCGGCCGCCGGCCCCCGGGCGCGTCCCACCGAGTTTCGGTGGGGGGGGGGGGGCACAGGGGTCCGCCGCTGGCCCCCGGGACCCTCTTCCCGCTAGGAGCGGGGGTAGTTGGTCAAAAAGCCGCCCAGCAACGACCTATGGGGCTTTCCCTCCGAGCTCCTGGGGGGGGGGGGGGGGGCAATCTTAACGTGCCGGGTGGCGGAAAAATAAATGAAAGTAACATGTACATACAAAAAAAACACAAAAAACCCCAAAAAACAAAACAAAAAAAAGGATGATGTGATGGATGGTCCTTGCGCAACCTCCCCCCCCCCCCCACGCCCGAACGGCGCCACCGGACCCGGCGGTCGCCTCCGCCAGCCCGGGGGGGGGGGGGGTCCACCCGTGGAGGGGGAGGAGAGGGGGCGGTTTAGGGCCGGGTGATTGGTGATGGTGAGGTTGATGATGTCTCTTTAATAACCGTGGGGAGGTGGGGCGGGTGCTGGACCATGAGTTGAGGTGGGGGTGGGGGTGACCTGTGTTTGCTGTTCGGCCCTGCCGGGCCCACGGCAACACTTCGCGAGTGGATAGTGTGAGGATAAGTGGGGAGGGGCCGGTGGGGGACGGGGTCCGCCACCGCGTGACTCTGGGAGGGTGTTATCCTGCGCGTAAGTCGCCGCCCATTATCTATGTTTATAAGGAGTGCATTGACGTTGGATGCTAAACCTCCTTTGGTTGGACGTAGTTTATTTAAGTGGTTGGCTCTCCTTTGTCCAGGCTGGGCTCCAGCCGCCCGGATTTACCCGCTCTCTATTGGCTCTTCCCTGTGTTCCTTCCCGGGGCCTGACTGGTCGGTCCCAGGACTTGGGCCCCGTCAGGGCGCCCCGCGGTCTCCGGGCTTGGCCCACCTGAATGGCGGTTGTCCATGCACGGCTACCGCAGCTCCCTGCGGTCCCGCCTCGGCCGGGTAGGGTTGAGAGAGGTGGAGGGGGGGGGGGGAGTCCCGGCGGGGGACTTGGGCCCCTCAGGGCGCCTCGCGGTCTCCGGGCACGGTCCACCTTATTGGCGGTTGCCCATGCACGGCCACCGCAGCTCTCCTCGGTCCCGCCTCGGCCGGTTGGGGTTGGGATGTGTGAAAAAAAAAGGGGGAAAGAGAGGAGGGGGGGGGGGTATGAATGAGGTGACTCTTTATTATCTGAGGGGGTGGGGCGGGTGCTCGGACCATGAGATGAAAGGGTTGGAGATGATAGGTTCGCCCTCTCCCAATCCCCGCCAACCCCCCGGCCTTTATTGGAAGGGTGGCGGGGCGGGGCGGGCGTCCCCGGAGTGGATGTGGTCGGGTCGAGAGAGCAGGCACCAGGCAGTTCTGGCAGTCCTGGCTTCGTGAGGGCCACCCACTGTCTAGGGTGCTATCTTTTGAGTGCCCTCGGAGGGGCAGTCCGGGCGGGGTAGTTGTGATGGGGGTGGAGAGTATGGGGATGAGGTAGGGTAGGGTGCGATCTTTATTACCTCGGGGGCTTGGGGGGGGGGGGGGCGGGTGCTTGGACCATGGTTGATGATGGGGGATGATTGGTGGTGGGGGGACCCCTTCAGTCGCTCAGTCTTGCATTCTTTCATTCTTCCTTCTTTTATTCTCCTTGCGTACACTCAGTCTTACTTCCTCTTTCACTTCGTTTTAACACCTTTCCTGCCCGGCCGGGGCACTATCTAGTTTTGAGCACTTCGGGCCCGGGGGTGCTCGGACGACGACGAGAGCTAACCCCCGAACTCATCGCCATGATCCAGGATCATGAGCCTTTCGTGCTGTGGGAGGGGGCAGGTGGGGTTCTATGTTTGGTTATATGTACTTAACTAAGGGGTGTTTGTTGATTAGGTGTATTGTATGTTTGGTGGTGGTGCACCAAGTTGTTGGGTCGGGATTTATGAGACCTTCTAGGGTGAGGGGTGTGTTCAGTTTTTCTTTTATTGTGGCTCTGGTTTCTTCTGTGTGTTGGCATTCTAATAGGATGTGCTCCGTTGTGAGTGTGTGGCCGCATATGCATACTATTTGGTTTGGAAGGACTAGGTATATTTCGCCCTCCAATCGGATTCTTGTTAGTGGAGACTGGTCTTTCCTTTTTCCTTGGAAGAGGATGGGTGTGTTTTTGAGTTCCCTCGCGAGATTTTTTCGTCTTCCTCTTTTGTTCTGGTGAAATTCTTCTACCCATAGTTTTTGGAAGGCGGGTCGAAGTGCCTTGGATCTTTCGTTCGCTCACAGAGGTAGGTTGAAGAAGGTCGATTCTTGGTCGAGGCCTTTCTTCGCCACTCTGTCGGCGCTTTCATTGCCTGGGATCCCCACGTGGGATGGGACCCACATGATTTTAATTGTTTTCCCGTGCTCTGATAGTTCTGCTGCTTGAACTCTAATCAGGTACGTTAGGTCGTCCCTGAACGAATCCAGGTTTTGTATCGCTTGGACGGCTGAGAGCGAGTCCGATACTATGAGTATGCGTTTGCTTTTTTGGAAGTCGCTCTTTATTACCTTGTAAGCTCCTAGGATGGCCGTGAGTTCCGCTGTGAAGACCGCTGAGTGGTCTGGTAGTTTTATGGCCCTATCCGATTTGTTGGGGGCGTGGATACCTAGTCCGTTTGCGTGTGTGGTTGGATCATGAGACCCATCTGTATAGATGAATGCGTAGTCTTTGTATGTGATGTCTTTTTTTATGTTAAACTCCATTTTCATTTTGGGCACATCTTCTGTTTTCAGATACTTGGTTAGGTCCAGATCTACTTCTGTTTGTGGGAGTCTCCATGGGGGTGTATTTATTTGTATGATCGGTGTCCTATATGGTACTTTTAGTTTTATAGAGGCTTCGCTTTCTTGGACTACAGCTTTTATTTGTGGTGTTTGGTTGCGTTTGCCTTTGGTTTTGTGGTCTGTGGTGAGCATATATCATATTTGGCCGGATGGTCGTCTGGCATACATATTGTTTTATAGTATTTGTTTGCTGCTCTTTCCTTTATAATGATCGTTATAGGTTTTTGCCCACTCTCTGCCAGTACAAGCAGTTTGGGGTGTGCCTGGGGACTCCCAGGGCCACTTTCAAGGCGTCCGCTTGTACTGACATCAGTTTTTGGGTTTGACTCTTGTTTACGTTGGTGAGTAGGAGGGCTGCATATAGTAGTCCGGACATTACGAAGGCGTGATATAGGTCCAGGAGGGATTTGGGATCAGTGCCCCAGTCTGCTTCGCTGACTTTGCGCATGAAGTTTATCCCCTTCCTTGCAGACTGGCATATTTGCTCCACATACGGTGACCAGCTATTGCTACTTGTGAACGTAACTCTTAGAAATTTAATGCTTTGGCGGTATTCGATGTCGTTTTCCCTATTTGAAGTTTAAGGATATGGGCTTTTACTTGGTATTTTAGGCTTTGGTTGCTCCTAAATATAATTGCTTGGGTTTTGTTTGAGGAAATTTTGAAGCCTGCTCTTACTAGCCATTTCTCTACTCTGGTTAGATCTTGATGGAACTCTTCGAATCCTACTGGTTCCCATTTAAACTTCCTTTGTCTGCATTTGATCTTGCCTATTAATGAAGTGTCATCGGCGAATTGCATTATTTTGTAGTGTCTGACTACGTGTTGTAGGCCTGTCAGCAGGAGTGAGAATAGGATAGGACTGAGTACCGATCCTTGGGGTACCCCATTGTCTAAGGAGTGTTCTTTGGATATCGAGTTCCCTATTCGTACTGTTATTTTTCTGTCTGCCAGGAAGCTTTTGACAAAGTTATACATTTTATTTCTTATTCCGAGGTCGCCCATTCTGCTAAGTAATTTTTCGTGCCAAACCATGTCGTAGGCTTTCTCTATATCAAGGAAGATTCCTATGAATTTGGTCCCCCTCTCTCGGTGGGTGTTTAGGATTTCTTGTTGCAGGGTGGTTAAGTGATCTAGTGTGCTGCGCTTCTTTCTATATCCACTTTGTTGTGGGGTAGGATGTGGTGTTTGTCGCAGTATTCATGAGTCGGTGCTTGAGTATTTTTTCTAGTGTTTTGCCCAACTGGGATGTTAGCGCAATGGGCCTATAGCTGTCGGGTTGGTGCGTTGGTTTACCTGGTTTCGGGAGGGGAAAGACTACTGCTTTTTTCTATTGTGTGGGTAATACTCCTTTTGTGTATATGTCATTAAACAAGGTGACTATTGATTTTTTCATGGTGGGGTGGCTTTTTGTATCATCTCGTATGTGATTAGGTCTATTCCGGGGCCTTTGCCTTTCCCGGAGGTTCTTAGGGCTTGGGTTAGATCGAGTAACGTTATTTCGCTGTCTAGTTCGTAGTTGTTTGTCTGGGGCGGTAGTTCAAAGCAGGTATTCAAGTGGGGTTTGAGGTCCCTAAATTCTGGTGTTAAGCTGTTGTTATAACTAGCTTGGCTAAATGTGTGGGCTAGTACTTCTGCTTTTTCTTCGTCTGTGACATATACTACGTTTTCTTTTTTGAGGGATGGCATGCTATTTCTCGGACCGTTGTTGGTGGCTTTAATTTTATCCCAGCTTTCTTTGATCTTGGAGTTGATGTTAATTGATTCTGTGAAGGCGTACCAGTCTTCTTTCTTTGATCTTGGAGTTGATGTTAATTGATTCTGTGAAGGCGTACAAGTCTTTTTTTTTTTTTTTTTTTTTTGCTTCTTTCATGGTGTGGTTTGCTATGGCTTTGGCACGATTGTATTCTATCCTATTTTCGGGCGTTTTGTGTTTTTTTTTCCAGATTTGGAGTTTTCTTTTCATGTTTTTTACTTGTTGATCACAGGCCTTGGTCCACCAATATTTCCCTGGCTTTCCATTATCAGATCTGACAGGTGTGCACTCCGTGACTGATCTGATAATGTGGTCTGTGATGTGGGCCGTTTTATCATCTATGTTATGCCTCTCGTCCCAGTTTGGGGTAAACCTAGTGACTTCGTGGTATTTTTCCCAGTTTGTCCGTTTAGTGTTGATTCTTTGTGGGGCTTCTGAGTCTAGCGGTAGGGGGGTTTCGTTTTTAGCCTTGATTGTTATCAGCGTCGGGAAATGATCACTTCCTAGATTATCACTATTTATTTGCCATTGGGTTTCCACGGCGATGGTGTTAGGGGTTATGGCTATGTCTAGGGCAGTCATGATGTCACTGCCCCCCCCCCCCCCCCCCCCTGAGCGAACATGTGGGTGGGCTCTCCTGTGTTTAGGATGCATCGTTGGGTCTCATTTATTGCTGTTTCTAGTTTTTTCCCTGCTGTGTCTGCTGTTATTTGGTTTTCGTCCATTGCGGGCTTTTGGCGTTAAAGTCCCCTACCACTATGTCCCCTGCCAGCAGTAGGTCTTTAAGATGTTCTATTGGTATTTGGGAGTAGTCTCTTTCGTTTGGTATGTAGACGTTTATTATTTTAATTTTTCGATTAGTTGGTGTGGTTATTTCTCCTATTATGGCCTCTATGTATGGGTTTAGAGTATGGGGGATTTCTGTGATTGCTATTTCGGTTTTGGAGTAGATGGCTACGCCTCCTCCTTTTTGGTTTGTCCTACTTTTATAAATGGGTGGGTATTTGTACCCCTTTATTTATTTATTTTTTTATTTTTATTTTTATTTATTTTTATTTTTTTTTTTTTTTTTTGGGGGGGGGGAGGGGAGTTTATCCCGGAAACCCGTCTCCTGGAGCGCGAGGATTTCAGGGGGTTTGGGGTTAACCAGTTTTTGAATTCATCTAGTTTAGGGTACAGGAACCTAAAGTTCCATTGGAGAATGCGTAGGCCCCCCATCTTAGCGTATCATCTCGAGTGTGGCTTGGAAGTAGCGGAGGAATGTGTCAAAGTCTTCCTCACTGCCGTTTTCTCTGATGTCCTTCATTTGGATAAGGCCCCAGCTCATATACCATGTTCGGATGCTAAACCTAAATCCGGTACTTTGGGCCATCTGCCTACCCTGGCCGGGCTCCTGTTCCGTTGGTTTGGTTGGGCCATAGCGTCTTTCCACCTCTTCCCAGGAGAGGAATGCTGGCTCGGTCAGATCTATGGTTATTTCATTTTGTCTTTGGGCGGCCATTCTCTGTCCCAGCCTTTGGGTATGTTCTTGCGTATGTTGGTTGTTGGTAGGTTGTTGGTCGGTCTGCTGGGGGGGGGGGGGGGGGGGGGGGGGTCTGCGTTGGGTGTTGTTTGAGTTTGGTTGTGGGTTTGGTGGTCCCCTCCTATTGGGTGTGGGTTGGTTAATACTTGTCTGCCCTTGGGCCGTTCTGGTGGCAGATTGACGGGTATTTGCCGATTTGGTTGGCTCTAGGGGTGGCTCTCCCATGGACCTTTCTGTCATGTTCCTTACAATTCTAGCGGGGTTTTCGTATACCGTCGGCTGGGTGTTTTGGGTTTTCTGTTGTTGTTATCGGGGTGTTTTGATTGGTGGCGGGGTTGCGCCTGAGAGGGCCACCAGTCACTGAGTGCCTCGGTGTAGGATTTGACCCCCAAACTGGCGACGCGGGTTGCTTTGTTATGCCGTTTCTGGAGCTCACAGCCCCCGTAGTGGGCCGCGTGCCCCTTGTCGCCGCAGTTTGGAAACTCAAACTCCTTTTGGTTACTACGTGTACACGCAGCGGTCTTGTGGGCCTCTCCGCACTTGGCGCACCGCACTGTGTTTCGACATGCTTGGGTGGGGTGGCCGAACCGCTGGCAGTTTCTGCACATCAGTGCCCTCCCTCGGAACCTATCTACCTCTAGGATTTCCCCTCCTATTTTGACCGTTTTGGGGAGAGTTTCCTCTGGGAATGCAACCAGGATTGCCCTACTCGCCTGGCCGTTTCTGTTGGTAAGGCGTTTGAGCACTTTGGCCCGGGGGTGATGTTTCTTAATCTCTGTTTCAACGAATGGGAGTTCTTCCTCTGGGTGAATGGGTTTAAGGACTCCAATAGCTTTGATTTGGGCCTTTCTGTCTTTTGGTGGGTTTGGAATCGAGCATGTTACTCGGATTGTCCCGATTTGCTTTTGCTTAGCGCTCTGTTTTGAATTTCCTCAGTCGCGCATGCTATCAGGATGCGCTTCCCGTGGGGGATCCTGCGTGTGTCGACTGGGGGGGGGGGGGGGCTGATTGTTTCTGATATCAGCTCATTTAGTTTTTTTTAATAGGCATGAGGAAGAGGTCCGGTGCCTCGTTGTCCGGGGTGATCATGACGGGGAAGGAGAATTTTTTTTTTTCTCGTTTCTGTTGAGTGCGTTTTCGCGGTTGGCGGTAGCGTACTTTCGTATATGTTTGTTCATCGTCCGAATCTGAGTCAAGGTCTGTGTTCTCTACCTCATTGCCTTGGGGAAGGTTTTACTCATTTTCGGTTTGGCCGCTAGTATTGTTCTCTTGGGTTTCATGAGATTTCATCAGTGTCTGTGCCCTAGCGACGTATGAGCGTGTTAGTGGTCTCGCCCCCGGGGGGGGGGGGGGGGGGGGTTCCCATTGTCCGCTGGGCGGTTGGGGCCGGTTGACTTTTTGTTGCCTTTCTGGCTGCCATCTTGGCTTCGCCCTGCTTTGTTTGGCTTTGGGGCGCCACCTTGGCCATTGGCGCCATCTTGGCCATTGTTCTTGCTCGAGTTTCAATCCGACTGGTAGCCATCTTGGTGCTCAGTCGGATTCATATTCGAATTCAAATTTGAATGGTCCTCTTGTGAGGCCATTTTGTCCTTGGGCCACGGGCCTGTCCTAGCCAGCTTTGGCTCCAATGTAACCGTAGGAATAGGGTAATATTGGGCTAGGAAAAAAAAGGAAAAAACTGCTTACTTAAGCGTAGGGTAGACGACTGGTAGAAGCCGGGTTCCAAGCCTAAGTAACAGATCAGTTTCCGAGTATAAGAAACAGATGTCGGCCTCAGACCCAAGAAACAGACTGGTTCTCAAGCGTAAGAAACAGAGACCGGCTCCAAGCATAAGAAACAGACTGGCCTCAAGCGTAAGAAACAGACTGGCCTCAAGCATAAGAAACAGAGACCGGCTCCAAGCATAAGAAACAGAGACCGGCTCCAAGCATAAGAGTTTTCCCCTTTTGAATTACTGTACGGTAGGACTGTAAGAGGGCCCATGCACATCCTGAAGGAGCTGTGGACCAAAGATATCGACGCACCTGAGGTGAAAATCAGCTACCAATACGTTTGCGACCTAAGAGAGAAGCTGGAAGATACCATCAGGATGGCTCGAGAAGAACTAGGGAAGGCGCAGAACAAGGGGAAGCATTACTATGATCGTAAGGCAAAATATCGACGATTCCAGCCAGGTGACCAAGTGTTGGTTCTTCTTCCTACCGACAACAACAAACTTCTGATGCAGTGGAAGGGACCATACGTTGTCGACACGGTGATTGGCATCAACGACTACAGAGTCAAGGTCAACAACAAGGTGAAAACGTACCATGCTAATTTGCTAAAGAAGTATATTGCGAGAGGTCGTCAAGACATAACACAAATGGCATCATCGATGCGTCTTGCTGATGACGAAAGACTAAACTACGAGAACCTGTTTGGTGCCAAAACCCGGGAGGGCGTAAGAGATATCCAGTTCGGTCAGAATCTGACCCAAACTCAACGAGAAGAATTGTGCGTCCTGACTCGAGAGTTCGAGCATCGGTTTACACCTGACCAGTGACTTTTGACTTGTAAACTGTAGTTTATGATTTGGTGATGTTCCTGAAACAAACTTTGACATTATTTTTAGTTTAACCTAAGGACTCGCAGAATTTTGGAGCAGATTACCTGAGCAGAGCAGTTTAAATGAACATTTCTGTGTCCATAACTTTTGTATGTAACATTTCGATGCTCAGGACTGTTTACAGGAACTGTGAGACGTTTATTTTAATTCGATTTTTGATGTGAAGTTATATTTTTGTTTAGGGTTTTGTGTAGGTTTACACAGCCACAACCGGGTACTCCGGTTCTTCCACACCCCCCCCCCCCCCCCCATCCCAGCACCCCCCACACTTTGGTACCGGTCTCAGGCCACTTTACAAATTTCAAATACAAGCGATCAAAAATCTCTGTAACTTCAGTAGCTGACTGGCCCTTCGTTTGTCTTGTACTGTGTTTGTATTAAATGGCGTAAATCCGTGTCTGTTTCGTGAGTGTGTGTGTTGGGTTTCAGGCGCGGCGCTTTGAGTCGATTTCCCCAAAATTGAGAAAAAGCGCCTATATAATAACGGTATTATTATTTTTATTATTATTATTTTTAAAATTTGAGAAGAATATTTTCTGAAATTTCATTCTTAAGAGGGGGGTAATGTTACGATTGTGGTTGTGTTATCCTGTGAGAGCATACATGTGTTATTCGTAGGTAACGATCCGATGTTTATTTGAGCTATCACGGTTACGATTCACGTGTGTGTTTTTTTAGTAAGATTTTCTTTTGTTCGTGAGTAGAGCCGATTTCGTTTTGTTGTGTTTAGTCCGGAGCGTTCTGGAGGGGTCGCACAGTCTGGTGGCCTCGTAAGTGTCACGTCGGTTAGTTGGCAACACTTCGGTACATTTTTCGATACTTTTTGTTTTCCTGTGCCCGTGGATTGAGCAGCCTTTATTTTGTTTTGGAAATGTTCTCGTACTTTCTAGAGCTACCAGGTGATAGGGATACCATACTTTTATGTGACTTAATTATACGGTATGTCGTGACATGCGCGAGATTTGGATTTGAGTGAGGGAGAGTTGCGCAAATCGTCAGCCTCACTCTCTCGTCCAGGCCTATCTGGGTCCAGTGGCAAGACGTATTCGAGACGGCTGGAGATAGGTAAGGATGCAGTGGATGGTCAGTAGTGTCCATTGTGTCTCACTGTGCCCTTATAGCGCTCCACAGCGCGTAACTGGGTCCGCCTTTCTGCCCGTTGAACCATTTGATGGTTTCCTGTGCGCAGGCCGCAGGGTTTGATCTTCGCATGCTTGAGTAGACAAAATTCCAACTCACCATGTCACATGCTAACAGCTTCCGTGAGCCGCTCGTGAGGTTTTCATGTAACAGGTTGTACTGGGTTACATGGTTACCAGTAGCAGGGGGAGAAACCCTGACCTGACCTACAGCCTAGCTTACTACTACCTGGGTAAACAGATACATTGGTTGTTGGGCGATGATTCGACCATACACCATGGCAACTACCCGGGTACTGTGGTTGTTGTCACGGTGCTGCAGTTGAAGAGTTGGCATGTATTTGCAGCAGATGATGGTACTGAAGTTGCTGCCAGTCAAGAACCGGCATGTAGGGCATCTGTTGTAAATGCTGCTCCTGCTGTAAATGTTGTTGCTGCTCCTGTTGTAGCTGCAGCTGCACCTGCTGTAGCAGTTGCTCATGGTCCTGTGGTTGAGGTTTCTGGCGTAGGGGTGGTTTGTGCTGGTGATGTGTTACCAACTTACTAATCAAGTGTTTACACAGGCCCATGTGTGCAGGCAGACTGTCTGTACATTGTGTTTTGTGCTGCTCAGACCTTTTTTGGCATGGGCAGCATTTGGACCCCTGATAAAAATGTTTGTTAAAAAAATGAACACAAAGTAACATGATGCCATCAAGGCTGCGAGGTAATACAAAGGGGTTGTGTTTGCGTGTACACATGTACATGTATACAGCTGACATGCATCATTGGATCAGACAACATCACAACTGTCCACAATATATACTCTTCTATTTTGATAATGTCAGCAGGAAAAATACACTGAAATATTCCAGAGAAATTACGCACAGGGTACTACATAAGCAAAGGAAAAGAAAATGGCTGCTAAAACTATAATTTATATGCAGTCCAACTTATCTGATAGCCCATTTTAGTTGACAAGATCAGCCCCCGTGTCTCCCGTCAGAAGCACCTGCAGTTGCTTGTCTTTTGAGACTAATTACTTGCAGCGTAAGAATTCATTCTGTAGAATTTCCCCAATCGAAACGAGTGCGTAGATTTGACCGCCATCTTGCATATCCAAGGTAACCAGTCACTCCGAGTTTCTGCCCCTGATTTTCCCACAATGCCTTGTTGGCGATGGCGACTAGCGGCTGCTCAATTTGCTTGCATGGTAACTGCTAAAACTGTACACCTGCACTATATGTACAATATCAGGGACTGGATGTACGTGTGGAAAAGAAATCGTTCATAACTACAACGTGTGAGGAGTCATACTTACAGCTTGTACCGCCGTACATTTTGTCATCATCCCCAGCGCTTCAAAATCCGTGGTTGCTGGTCAGATTCACAGGAAGTGGCCTGTCTTTTCCAGGGAGTTTTGCTTGCTAGGGATACGCAGTTTTAAACTCCTTCAACTGAGTTACGAACCGACTTGACCCACACTGACTTAGGGGCCCAAGCTGGGTCCTGTAAAAAAAATTTTTATTTTTTTTAACGCGATGGACGGATTTTTCCCATTGCACTTAAGCTTTAACTCTTAAAACGCATGCTACCTTTAGTCAGTAGCTGCCGATAACACATATAAAACATACCTGAAATCTGGGTTTCAGAGTCTTGGAATACGGCTAGCATATCCACATGCGTCCGTCCTCACTGACAGAATAGCCCGTACTGAATAATCTAAAGCTTGATTAGACTGAGCTGCGTCCGTCCTCACTGACAGCATAACCCGTACTGAATAATCTAAAGCTATGCTAGACTGAGCTGCGTCCGTCCTCACTGACAGCATAACCCGTACTGAATAATCTAAAGCTATGTTAGACTGAGCTGCGGCCCAAAACTCCGTGCAGACCGGTATCCTCACGATTGCGCGTAACCTCGTGCATACACGGAACATACGTTACACAACATACCGTTGACAAGCCCGTACAACGCAAACACCCTGTGTGAACTCTATGCATGCGCATAGAGCTTTATCACAGTCTGTGCCGACAGCCATTCCTTGTGATGGTGTTTCCTGAACCCTACAGTTTTTTTTTTTTTTTTTTTTATCAGGTTGAGTTCAGCGTTTTTCTGCCTTCGACTGCTGCTCTGTGGTGACCGCTTCCTCTTAATTAACTAGCTCCTGTAGGGCTTGAAACCTGTTGGGCTACCTGTTTGAAGTCTTCTCTCACTGTAATCTCTCTTATAGGCCTACATTATAGCGCTGTCTTCTTGTTGTCTCTGTGCGGCTTTTGTTTAACTTGCGCTTTATTCTTAAGGTAAGCAGATGGTGGTCTGATTCGACATCCGCTCCGCTCCACACTCGAACATCTTGAAGGGTTCTTCTCAATTTCTTACTAATGCAAATATGGTCTATTTGGTTCTCTGTAGTATACTGTATGTTCGGGTGAGACCCAAGTTGCTTGGTGTATACTTCTGTGTGTGAAGATGCTGCCTCCTATGACAAGTCTGTTTAGAGCACAAAAGTCTACGAATCACTCCCCCTTCTCACTCAACTCCCCTACCCTAATCCATGTCTCCCCATAGGCTCTTCGTATCCGGTGTTGTCCTCGCCTATTTTGACATTAAAATCGCCCATGATGATGGTGATGTCTCGCTCCGCACATTTGTCCACAGCACTCTGGAGTCGGTTGTAGAACTCTTGTTTCTCTTTCTCGTCACTGTCATTTGTGGGCGCATAACACTGGATGACGTTGAGCTTAATCATTTTTTCTGGTTCTAAAAACTGCTGTGACAATTCTTGGTCCAAGAGGTTCCCAGCCCATCAACGCCCTATGTGCCAATGTTGACAGCCTGCATGGGGGGGGGGGGGGGGGGTTGGAGGGGGGTGGGCATTCTCCTCTTCTTGTCCGGAATACATCATCATCATTTCCCCACTTGTCAGCCTTTTCTGCCCAGACTGTGTCCATCTAGCTTCACTGATATTTAGCAGGGCAGGGTTGTACTTTTGCATATCCGCTGCTATCTGGGCGGCCTTCCCGCTGTGGTACATGGTGTTGACATTCCATGTGCCCATGATTGTGTCCCTGTATAGAGAGAGGTCCTGTGGCTTCCGAAGAATTCCGGCTTTCACCACACGACGTCATAAATCTTCTGGTAGAAGAACCTTCCTCCTCCAGGAAAGGAATCACTGTTGTTCTATTCGTCGGCCTTTCTGTAGCTATTTCATTATTTGCAGGGAGGGGAAGCTAACCCCACGACCAACCCCCTTACTAGAAGGATCAGGGGTTTATGTCGGGGTCTCCTTCCCTTAGACCATGTTGGTTCACGACACTTATTGCATTCGGTGCACCCCTCTCACTAAAGAGCCCCTATCCACCACCCAGGGGACGCGCCTCAACGCCATATGGTCCCAAGCGCGAGGGACAAAAGAGTGAATATGCATAAATTTTGAGTAAACATCGCAGGTACAAGTGCCAACCAGTTCCAAAAAACACGCATGGCTCGCCTACCCCGCCACACACCCCTTCCTCCCCGCCCCTACTTAGTTCTGAAAGACACGCTTGGCTTGCCTACCCCGCCACACGCCCCTCTCTCCCCGCCCCTACTTAGATCTGAAACACACGCTTGGCTCGCCTACCCCGCCACACACCCCTCTCTCCCCGCCCCTACTTAGTTCAGAAACACACGCTTGCCTCGCCTACCCCGCCACACACAACTCTCTCCCTGCCCCTATTTAGTTCTGAAATACAAGCTTGGTTTGCCTACCCCGCAACACACCCCTTTCTCCCCGCCCCTACTTAGTTCTAAAACACAAGCTTGGCTCTCATACCCCGCCACACACCCCTCCTCCGCGCCCCTACTTAGTTCTGAAACACACTCTTGGCTCGCATACCCCTCCACACACCCCTCTCTCACCGCCCCTACTTAGTTCTGAAATATTCGCTTGGCTCGCCTACCCCGCCCCTACTGTGCTTTTTAATTTGTCGGCCACTGTCTGGCATCCTAGAGCCGAGGGGGGATAGACCTGGACAAAACATTGGACTCATTGGACCCAATCGATGTAACTGATCCGACCCTGCGTTCCTGGTAACGGCCGCTATTATGTGCCTGTTTAGTTTAGCACATTTTGCCAAATCGAATGAAATTTCTGGAAAGCCGCTTTAACCACACGTTTCTTTAACAGGGCTGCAAGAAAGCCAGCTGGTGCGGGCATGGTGCACTTAATACTTGTTGCGATGGAGACATGTGTAACGCCAGCGCAAGATCCATCAACTCCACACCGTGGGTACAAGTCCTGGTTACCCTGGCGGTGCTCATGATGATCAACAAACTGCTGCTTTAACCCCCTGACTGCCGGGGAAATGGGAACACGATCCAGTCCTGGTTACCCTGGCGGTGTTCATGATGATCAACAAACTGCTGCTTTAACCCCCTGACTGCCTGGGAAATGGGAGCACGATCCAGTCCTGGTTACCCTGGCGGTGTTCATGATGATCAACAAACTGCTGCTTTAACCCCCTGACTGCCGGGGAAATGGGAACACGATCCAGTCCTGGTTACCCTGGCGGTGTTCATGATGATCAACAAACTGCTGCTTTAACCCCCTGACTGCCGGGGAAATAGGGACACGATCCAGTCCTGGTTACCCTGGCGGTGCTCATGATGATCAACAAACTGCTGCTTTAACCCCCTGACTGCCGGGGAAATGGGAACACGATCCAGTCCTGGTTACCCTGGCGGTGCTCATGATGATCAACAAACTGCTGCTTTAACCCCCTGACTGCCGGGGAAATGGGAACACGATCCAGCTGCACGAGACATGTATCATGAAGAGCCACAGTGACAGCAGGGGGTACACAGGATCTAAGCCTCTTGCCGAGAACAATTTGTGTCCCTTCACATGTATCATGAAGAGCCACAGCGACAGCAGGGGGTACACAGGATCTAAGCCTCTTGCCGAGAACAATTTGTGTCCCTTCACATGTATCATGAAGAGCCACAGTGACAGCAGGGCTTCCCAGGATCTAAGCCTCTTGCCGAGAACAATTTGTGTCCCTTCATTTTGGAGTTTGTTCGTTAAATGATAAAAGATTTCAGAAACAAGAAGTACTTTGTGTGGCAAGGAAGGCGTTAAGCGGACACAGGGTCAGCATGCAAGCTCTATATGGGCAGTGCTCTGTCTCTCTCTCTCTCTCTCTCTCTCTCTCTCTCTCTCTCTCTCTCTCTCTCTCTCTCTCTCTCTCTCTCTCTCTCTCTCTCTCAGTTAACAGGAGCAGTCTATCCGGATTTTAAGAATGCTTTTGATCTGATTAACCATACTATTCTGACTGCTAAGCTTCACACATACCTCAATAACGGAGACGCAGTTGCTTTTTTCACATCTTACCTTACTAAAAGAAAACAAAAGGTTCTTGTTCATGGCTCATACTCCTCTTTTAAAGATGTAAGCTTCGGTGTGCCCCAAGGGTCTGTACTGGGCCCTCTACTGTTTTGCTTATTTATCAATGATTTGCCTCTACATATTACTTGCCAAGATGTACAATGCGACCTTTTTGCTGAGGACACCTCAGTTCATACTACTAGTAAAGATATACAGGTAATTTCTGACAACCTACAACAAAGTCTTCATGAAGTATCAGCTTGGTGTATAAACAATTCTATGGTTGTTCATCCAGCCAAAACGAAATCGATGGTAGTCGCCACGCACCAAAAACAGCAGATAATGCCTCTATTACTTATCCTTTCACTTAAAGGTAGTCAGGTAGAACAGGTAAATGAACATCGAGTACTGGGGATTACAATCGACAGTCAGCTAAAATGGCAAGCTCATACAGACGCCTTATGCAAAATAGTAGCCAAAAATCTCTTTATGTTATCTAAACTGAAATATTATACTGATTCAGATACCCGTAAACTATTTTATAACGCTCACATACGTTCTTATATCGATTACGCGTCATCGGTATGGGATGGGTGTAGTGAGGTCCATTTAAAGAGACTCAATTCCCTACACAGACGAGCGGCCAAAATAATCTGCCCTGATCCACACCTAAGCACTGAAGAAAAGCTCTCAAAAGCACTTCAAGATCATTTTAAATATAACAAAGCAATCTTTAAGTTCAAAGTGTGGAAACGCAAAACACCTGAGTACATCTCCACTTTGTTCCGTAAGTCTGAGTCCAAGCTTGGAAACATCAGAAAGCTTTTCATAGTCCCAAAAACAAGGATCGATCTATATAAAACTAGCTTATCCTTCTCAGGGGCACTTATCTGGAATGCCCTTCCCGACCATGTAAAATCCGCCTCCTCGCTAGCCTGTTTTAAAAAGGGTATCTGCAAATATTTTGTGGATCACTCGTAGGGATGACTTAATCACTTGTATTATATGTTTCTTTTTATGCTGGGTCCAATTTATTCCCAATTAAGTCTGTTACCCTTTTCATTTATCATTTGGACTACTTAGCTCTATGTGTGAAGGGGGGTGGGTGGGGTGGGTGGTGTCTGTGAGTCTATGAATATGTCTGTCTATGTGAATAGTGTTGTCATCTCTTTGCAAGTATTATGTTTACTTATATGTATGTATATTTGTAGTTAGTCTTGTAGTTGTTAGCAACGGCAGGTTTGTAAAATGGCGGTGTCGATGACGATGTCAATGCCTAAACCGTTGTAAAATAAAGTTTCATTGATTCATTCATTGATTCTCTCTCTCTCTCTCTCTCTCTCTCTCTCTCTCTCTCTCTCTCTCTCTCTCTCTCTCTCTCTCTCTCTCTCTCTCTCTCTCTCTCTCTCTCTCTCTCTCTCTCTCTCCGCCGTGAGATGGCCTTAGTCGCCTGCTCGGCGTTAAACCCAAATAACTAACTTTCTGTCTCTCTCTCTGTCTCTCTCTCTGTCTCTGTCTCTGTCTCTGTCTGTCTCTGTCTGTCTCTGTCTCTGTCTCTGTCTCTGTCTCTCTCTCTCTGTCTCTCTCTCTCTCTCTCTCTCTCTCTCTCTCTCTCTCTCTCTCTCTCTCTCTCTCTCTCTCTCTCTCTCTCTCTCTCCACAAACACACTCCACTTTAGTCCAATCGTGCTAAAATAGTTTATTTTCGTTTTGGGTGTGTGTATAATGTATTTGTACGGTATGCACTCTTTATGGTTTCTTGTTACTATTTTGATAAGAAGCTTCAATAATAATAATAAAAGATTTCTGTATTTAATAAAGCAGTTTACGCATAATATTTTGTTTCACAATTTTGTTTGTATTGTGAAAATGCAATTTGTCATTGTGTTGTGTGTGGAAAGTTGTCATTTTGATGTGAGCTCTCCCTCTGTACTCCCCTCTCCGGGAGCGTCAGCATTCGTTCACATCAGCTCACAGTGGATTCACGTGTCTTAAGTGAATTTGCCAAGTATGATATTTGGTACTCGGGTTTATGATTGTATCTCCTACATTCTGCCGATTTTTCACGCGAGAGGATGGAGTTTTTCGTAAGTAATGACATCAGTTTGTTTTTCCCATATATGATTTCCACTGAACTCTCTTGTCTTCCATTTTCAAATTTTGTATACGTGTGACTCATATGTCCCCGAGTTCTTTGTGGACAGGGAGCGTCAGACCTGGCTACGCCTGTCATCATAGTCCCAACACTGTGTAAACACACCAGCGCAGATGCCTGGCCCAGGGGTCATGGGTCTGACCTCATCATGTCACCTCCTCTATATCTGTCAAACATAAAAGCAGAGATAGGAGAAATAAGAGTTTCAACTCTCGTGGAGCCCTGGGTTTGTCAAAACTGGCCGCCAAAGACAACCCAGTGCAAATCATTGTCGGCCACTGAATATCTCTTCATTTATACCAACGAAAACCCGTAAACATTTAACAGCGCCTCACCGGTGCGCCTTCAGATAATACCAATTTGCGTTTTGCTACCCGTGACCAGCAGTGTATTGTCAGTCGAGGTGTGTGCTAATCTGTGCGTTGTCTGTAGG
Organism: Semisulcospira habei; assembly: GCA_036245525.1. Classification (NCBI taxonomy): domain Eukaryota; kingdom Metazoa; phylum Mollusca; class Gastropoda; family Semisulcospiridae; genus Semisulcospira; species Semisulcospira habei. Next base: position 1,917,668 of record BTPG01000002.1, on the reverse strand, counting down.
CGATTAGTCTTTGTGTGGTGTCAGCTAGAGTGATGGCAAGATGGGTCCGACAACACGGTCCAAGCTAGGCTTCCCGCAGACGTAAATGAAAAAAATCCTCCGTGAGATGGCCTTAGTCGCCTGCTTGGCGCTAAACCCAAATAACTAAATAACTAAGTAAATCAAAATAAAGATGACGTTGTTCTTTTGGGCGATTTTAACATTGATCTTCCTAAATCTAAAGGTCCCATGGTGCATGGGCGTCAACAACGCACTATTCGGTTTAGAACAGTTAGTTTACAAATTCTCACTAGAACCACATCTACATCTTCAACCTTGATTGATTATATTTACTTGACAAATGATGATAAAATATCAAATGTACATGTTCCCACCTTAGCTGTCAGCGACCATAATCCAGTATGTTGCAGTCTCCGTGAAACTAGACAAAGAGAACAAAATGAAACATAAAACAATTAAATTTTGTTCTTCCAAAATAATTAATAATGGCGACTGTCTGCGGGATCTGAGCAATACTCCTTTCAGTGACGTGTATACCCACACTTCTCCTGACAGTGCACTGGCGTACTGGATGGATCTGTTCCTTTGGGTCCTAAATAAGCATGCGCCCATATGAGAAAAACGAGTTAAGCACTCTACCCTGCCATCCTGGTTAATAGTAGACATGAAAACTTCATGTCATTTAGAGACAAATTTAAGAAAAGAAATTAGAAAGAAAAACAGTTTGATGAATATAAGAAACAACGAAACCGTGTTAAATGCCTAGTGAGAGCGTCAACAAAACTGTTATTCCGTGAAATGTTTAGGAACAAAAAAAGATACAGCATCGGTTTGAAAAGCCCTTAACGTTATAACGAAGTGGTAAATCAGCCCCTGAAATTCCATCCCTTTTCGTCAGCTGATATAGTAAATAATCACTTCCTATCGAGAGCTGAAACAATTGCTCAGTCAGCTGCAAGCAGTAACGCAGAGTACCAAGTTCCTAGTTTAATGGAAAAAAATACTGTGAGACAAAAGATATACTGCAGACATTCATCATGCCTGATTTTACCGTCGCTGAAGTCAGAAAATTTATTTCTAGCATGCAGAACAAAAAGTCCACCGGGATGGATGGTATACACAACAAAATTTTGAAAATGTCACTACCATAATTATACTGTAGAAACACTCACTTATATCTTTAACCTCTGTATAAAATACAGCACGTTTCCAATTATTTTCAAAGAGGCCAAGGTAATTCCCGTCACTAAATCAAAAGATCTTGAAGATGTCAATAACTACTGTCCTATCTCACTTTTGTCGGCCCTGTTAAAGCTATTAGAAAAACATATACAAAAACATCTCGATTTTCTAGAAAAGGGAAATTTAATGAATATTCATCAGTCCGGCTTCAGACCGAAGCACTCATTTAGGTCAGCACTGACACACATTGTAGACGGCTTTCTCTAATCAATTAATAAAAACCTGATGTCTGGTGGTGTTTTCTTAGACCTACAAAAAGCATTTGATATTGTTCACTATGACATTTTTTTTGTTGTTTTTAAAGCTAGCAACATACCATATAAGTGTAACCGCCATAGCATTCTTTAGATCATACCTAAAAGACAGAAAAAAAGGCACATACCCATGGAAAATACCCTAAACAAGGACAAGTTAATAGGGTGTCCTTCAAGGGTCGATCTTGGGACCTATTCTGTTTATAAGTTACACAGGGACAGAGACAGGGACACAGGCTATGTCACAAAATCAGCAATCTTAATAGCGAAACGTCCATCAAAAAATATGCTGCAGTTACTGTGTGTTGCTTTCAAAGGGTGGAATACATACTCTGAGACAATCCAAGTTACTTTTAAATGTAATATGAGAACAAACAATACAACATTACAGCATACAGTTCAACAATAGGAAACAAGATTACAACATGCGACAAGCCAGGTGATTAAAAATATACTAAATATTAAGACATTTCCAAAATTTACATATTCAGGCAATGCTAAAACTACTTGCACACTGAAGAAAAGAAAAAGGGGGATTTCAGTAACATTAAAATACAACGACAGCAACAAACAAACAAACAAACAAACAAACAAACAAACTACTGCAGTTAATACGACGCAGAAAATGGAAAAAAAGAGAGTACGCAGGACAGTCCCCCGCCCCCATCCCACTATGCCAGAAGTACCCGAAGCAACAGAAAACTACCGTGACGTTGCCTATTCAGATGGGTTGTGAAAAGAACGGTAGAAAAGTCTTAGTTAAAACGAGACACCACTGAGAGCCCGGTCCGTTCTATAGGCGAAGGCCCGCCCTAGAGCAGGTCGCGTTAATGTTTGTTCGAACTTACAGCACAGTGCCTGTTTACTGGAGCGATCAATAAGGAGAATACTTGTGAAACAAAATTAAAATTATTATTCAAGCTAAAGGTGAGTCGCATCCACATCGCTAAAAAGGAGTCTGGGGTTGGTTCGGGAGTGAACACTTAATCCACCCCAAAACAATACTTCGTGTTAATTTCTGTTTTAACTCATTCTACCCCAGACGCACCACAGGAAGATAAGGATCGACCATGACATTTCAAGGGTGATGCCAGAATAGCTTGGCGCCTATGGGCGCCAAGCTATTCTGGCATCACCCTTGCACTGTCATGGTCGATCTGTGTCCAATGCAATGCAGTCTTCAGAGGACTACGGCAAAATTTAAGGATTTCGGTGTTGGGGTGGAATGAGTTAAAATAAAGTGGAAACGTGTTAATCAACTGTATCTACATTAACGATGTAACTGTAAGACATTTGTAGAACTTTATTTTTTTACAGTCTGAAACTTTGCTCATAACACAAAGAGCTGGGTCCCCTGGCAGTTTGTTTTACCGGGCGTTCGCTGTAACTGTGAAAAAAAACTTATCCAAGCCAGTGAAAAGGAAAAAAAATCATTTTATTATCGACGCTAAGACGACTCGCACCCACACCGCAAAGAAGGCACGTTAAGCTGTTGTTTTACATTTCGATCCACACGACTACTGTCGAGAAAAAGTATTGGGAGTAGCGGATTTGACTAAAGATACCCCGCCTTCTCCTCCCAATGATCTTGACTCAAACGATAAACAAAAATAGTGTACTCTCGTTTACGCATGGTAATTGCAGACTTCTCCAAGTGATTCTACATTACTAACTACACTGTCCCTGTAAATGAAAGAACTCAGACTGAAAACGCGCCTATGTCGGTATGTTGTGATTATTACATTAGAAAGTCTGACATTTCGCTTACAGCAAATTCTGCTTATAACAACAATATAATCTGGGTTATATCCGGACTTACTGTAGGTCCACCAGAGCTCCTCGGACGGTTGCGGTTACTGGCCTTGAGCTGGCAGTTGTTTTACACAAACCAAGGGTACAATTGTGCCAGCGATAGCCTCACCCATCTGGTTTGTGAGTTGTTTTACACAAACCAAGGGTACAATTCTGCCAGCGATAGCCTCACCCATCCGGTTTGTGAGTTGTTTTACAGTCCGATCTACACGACTACTGCCGAGAAAAAGTTAACACCTTCCAACTGCAAGAGACATAGATCCTCATGAGGCCCCTGCGACAGGGGGAGCTTATGAAGATCTATGTCTCTTGCTGAGACCAGTTTATTATAGCCACGTTTCTGGGACGATGTTTGGTTTTGGGTCGTTGAGAGAACAAAGATTTCAGAAACAGAACGAACGTACAGTGAGAGTGACGGGGTAAATGCTTGTCGGCGGGCAGTAACGGGATTATTTCCCTTTGAGCACAAACAACACAGTGAGTCAGACATGATCATGGTCACGTTGGACTTCGTGTGTTTCGACGTCCGAGGGAAGATTAATCAACGGGTGCAATCGACCGTGGTGTACTTAGTGACGGAGTCTAATTTTCATCTCCGTTCGTTTGTATGACCTGTCGTCGCGACGCCAGTGGTGACAGTGCGCGTAGTGCCAGTCTCTGGTGCTGGCCGTCCCGTACTGACCGTTCAGGTTACAACTTAAACAGTGTTCAAACCACCAGCCCGACTTGTATGACACAGCACACTGGTCAGTGGACGTGTCGTGGTCACGGTCCGGGGTGGAGAACTGCATGTTGTTATGCCGGTCGAGGTTGTCACCTGGTACAGTAAATCGACAGTTGTGTGCAGTTTGTCTGACAATAAAATGCTTCGGATTCCTACAGTAAGGACTAAAGGATTTGGGCAGAGGTCTTTTTTTACAAAACCAGGACTGTCGCAGCCATGTTCACTGGGGATAGTAGTTTACACGGGCCTCATTGTTCCTTTATTTAGTGGTAGTATGCACTATATGTCACTTAAAAGGATTTCATTTATTTTTTAAATATATTTTCACACGTAATTATATTAAGAGAAGAAACAATTACGAAAAAGCATACCTTGAGCTCAAATAGCGTTACTCAACAATAATTTATCTCAAATCACGTGATCAACACGTGATACAAGATACACGCGGACTCGTTGCCGTGAATTTCGGTGTGCCGACGAGTTCTTTTGATTTATTCCACATACGTTTGTTTGTTTCCCACAAAAGGCGAACGCGCAAAGATGCTTTGTGCATTTTTTTTTGTCTTGTTAAAGCTTTGTCACGTTTGTTTCCATTCACTTTACCATCGCTTTGTCTGTTTCATTTCAACACCACAGCACCAAACCAAAACGCAACCCACAAAAACAAACGCTATCTTCGAAACCGATGTACAGTACACTTCAGATTGAAAGAATAAACAGAACAATGTGAACAAGCTTGGAGGTTCATGCAATGCTTTGTTTAAAATGAAACTCTGTCTCGTTTGCAGTAGCCTAGCTGCACAAAAACGGAACTGTATTTTGCTGCTGCGTAATTGCAGTGTGACTGCATATTGACATTTCAAGTTCGCTGCAAGGATTCTTAGCAGCTGGCATTAGCACTGACACCCATATATACTGAGATTAAAAGCAGAAAGAAAACAGTGAAAGGTGACACAGAGATGATTTCATAAATCAGTCAGTCAAGTGATCAAATGAATGTGATTTGTTTTATGATGAACAGCTAGATAAAGATGTGTGTGTGTGTGTGTGGGGGGGGGGGGGAGGGAAAGAAAAGGAGGCACATACTTTATAATGTACACGTACCATTTCTTTGAGTGTTTTCATCACCCACTCATAACACCATTGGACTCGATGAGTTCTCATGTTTTATTTGAATGATTTACAAAATACATTGTACTTGCTGCTGTTATCTTATTTTCTTACTGGCTTTGACATTTCGCTGTAAGATTTACCGTCCCATACTTTAAGCTGGTACCGCCTAACGCACATGGAAGTTGACTGTATCATGGATATGTGTGTGTCGGTAGCATTTCGTTTGAGGTGGCAGTTGCAGTCTCACCTTTACGTTTGGTGCCCTGGTGCATGTGGCCACCAGGACTATTTACAGATATTCCGATATCACTGATCAATGTGAACTGGTCAGCCTATTGTTTCAAGCCATCAGTGGTGGCATCATCCATGATGTCTGTGTGCATTTGGCCACTGGTACTATTTACAAAGGTGCTGTATACAGAGCTAGTAGCTGCGTATGTATATTAGTTCTGTTATTGTTATCCGGTGTGGCCTTATCTCAAAGTTTTGGTGCCCATCTGCATGAGGCCAACAGTACTTTTCATATATAAAAAATCAATCCAGACCAAAAAGGTGACTGCCAAGCGTGTAATATGCAAAGAAATACCCAACGGAGAAAGAAACACGCTTAGAAAAGACGGGTACAACACAATTTATTAATATTTCGGGTAAATACCCTTTGTCAAAATAGACAAACAAACAAACATAGGGATTAGCCGCTACTTATCTTCAATGGCAGAAGGAATGTGGCCACATTCCTTCTGCCATTGAAGATAAGTAGCGGCTAATGGGTCATTCTCTGGAAAGGTGGACCGATGGGGGGTGCACCGTAAAATTGCATGTACCAGAATATTAAGAGTGTAAGGATATCTCATGTTTATATTTTTAAGCAACAGATATGTTAAATGAACACCATGATACAGTGAATTGTGCTTGTTTGTAAAAGTTTGGTGTACAGCTGTGGTTTTATTGACGAAAATCACACAATTCAGATCGCCATTTTGTTACATAGACAAGTGGCTACATTTGAGTTCAAAAATAAAGCATAAATACCTCACAGTTTTAGGGAAAAACGGTTGATTTAAGATGTATTTATCCAAAACATTACTCACCATCATCACTTTTCTAATACTAAGCATTTCTGTGAGATAAAAAGTAATTTTTATTTCACGTCTGATTTGTAACAAATCGTGTCCACTGACGTAAAGATAAAAATAAATCAATGAAAAATTAATACGGAAATGAACGGACCTAATTTAGTGTTCTTCGCCAAACAAAATATTTAGCTAACTGATATATGAAACAAAGCAATTGTAATGGAAGAAATGACGGTAGAAATAAAACGAAATTGCGTCACTTGTATCTTCGCGTCCGGAATTCGCGTTACAAATGTGATGTCTAATGGACTATATTTTTCACGACCGAGTTTACGGACGCTTGAATGGATAGTGCCGGCCTGATGCGGAATGACACAGTGAGCGATCGCTGTGTGAAAACGACACACTGTGTGTGCTGGGAGGCAGAACTGGGGACTTTTAACGGTAGTGTCCGCGTTTTCCGTCCATGTTTACGACTAAGATTTAGGCGCCATTTCCTTCGGTCGGCACGCTGAAAAGCGTTTAAAACGAAGAGTTGCGCCGGTAAGTTATGTTTTGAATTATTGAAAACAAAACCTGAATGCTTATTTTACTGTTTTTATGAGTTCACAGCTATTGTTTGCAAAGTTTTGTAGCAAAAAAGAATCGATTGACTGGTGTGCCGTGACCAAGCCAATTTCAGCCCCCACTTTGAACATTCGTAATTGCAAACGAATTTTAACTAAAGCAGAGAGCTTACAAATTTCATAGTTTGCAGAATAGTTCCTTAGAGTGTTTCAAAATTTACATGCATGTTTTGTGTTTATTTATTTTGATATATAAATGTTCTTTTGATGTAAAGTGCATTTGGCACATTTGTCACAAAGACTTGAAGGCGTGGGATGTCTTTTTTACGACAGAGATCAGATGCATCGGTTTTCACTGTATTTTTATGCTAGCAGTTTTCACTCAAACAAATTTTCTGTTGCCTGTGTCATATTATTGTGCAAGTTAATCTTTGTTCAATGCGCTTTGAAGCACTTGCAATTTAGGCATAAAAGTCGGAAGTATTGACACATACATGACTTCTTCGTAAATAGGACACAGACAATGTAGCGTCTTTTATACGAATAAGATTGTAATGCCGTAACCGCGTTATTATTTTGCAGAATCTCCGTTGTGTTTAAAGTGTTTACTAACACAGTTTTTCTAATATGTTGAGTGTTATTAAAGTGTTTACTAACACTGTTTTTTCGGATATGTTGCGTGTTACATTAAGTAGTGTTATTTTTTTGATTGTCTGATCTATAAAGTAGTATTACCAGATCTTGATTGTTTTATTGCTTGTTTGGAACATGGACTCGGAAATGGAGGTATCCATGTTACAAAGAAGACTGTGATATCAAAGGATATTTATGATTCCCAGAAATCTTTATTTCCTTTTTATCATAGATAGCAAGTATATTTGGCTTCAAGATAGAGCTGTGTTTGCTTGTAATTGTATTCATTTTGCCTAATACATTAAGTAATACATTAAGGATGAATTATAACAGATGTCATTACGTAGTTGTAACAGGGACACTAATCGAAAGACGCCCAAGTTACAAAGAAGACATTTAAAACAATAAAATGCTTTCACTGTACCAAGTTGTTTTGCTTGCTTATGTATATGGTACAGATTAATTCTTTATGTAATTAATATGTTTTGGGGAGGGGCAGCAGTCATCGAAGGAGGGGTTTGGTGCAACATTTAGGTTGCATTTTAGTTTAGTTCAAATCTGCTCATAGGTTTTTGATTTCTTTATTATTATTTTTTTAGCCATGTCTGAAGAGTGCCCACTTGTCAGAAAAAGCAAGCGTCTCCAACAAAACCAGAAAACATCAGCACCTGAACCCCAAGCTCAAACTCTTCCTCCAACGCTGTCTGGTTCTAAGTATCAGCAACACAGGAAGAGAAAAAGCAAAAGTGAAGTAAACGCTGCTTATCGCAAAAAACTCAAAGAAGATCCTGACAGATATGCAGGCCATGTTGAAATGAACAAACTTAGGTGCAAATTGTACAGAGAAACCATCAACCAGGATGAGGAAAAGAAGAAGAGGACCAATGAGCTAGCAAGGATGCGGATGGCACAAATGAGAGAGAGAAAACGTCTGCAGGAGTTATCTGGCAATATTCCACAGAAACGGACAACGAGAAGTGAGAAAGAGCAGCAGGAAAAACAGAGGGAGGTGTGGAGACTGCAGAAACAGAAGCAGCGGGAGAACTACTCTCACCAAAAGAAAGATGCAATAAATCGGAATAGAAGACAAGCTTATCAGGAGGAAAAGAGAAGACAATTTTCTGCATGTCAAAGATCTGAAAGCACACAGACTACCAGTGATAGTCCCCAGACCACTAGCGAAAGCCCACAGTATACACGTACCCCTCAAGCACAGCGGGTTGCATTGTTCCGTGCTAAACAAGCAATGCCTTCTGACCCATACCAGTATGCAGAGACCTGGAACCAACTGGCTGATAAAGCGACTCCCAGGAAAAAAAAGGCCATACAGGAGCTGCGAGGTAATACAAACCCAACAATGCTTGGTGAAACGCTACAGCAAGCTATGCTACACCTGAAGAACAAATGCGATCAGGAGAGTCGAACGACCCAATCAGTGGTGATGAAGATATGTGAGAAGTACGGATCCATCAGTTCTAGAAGCAAACTTCTGACTGTAAACAGAAAGACAGCCACGAAAAGAATAAAAGACAAGAAAAACCAGAGGCAGAAGAAAAGTCAAGAACTGTCCCAAGAAGTTGGTGACTTCTTCGAAAAAACAGCTACACCTCTGCCAGACAAAAAGCTGGTAAGGAAAGGAAAGGCCCGGCAGGAGCTGCACAGACCGCTCAAAGATCTGCACAACGACTATGTTAAGCAGGGAGGGAAGGCTGCTTTTAGCACTTTTGCAAGGAGGAGGCCTGCACATGTGCGTACAATGATGGCAAACCAGCTGAGGCAGTGTTTATGCGAGTATTGTGCAAATGTCGAAAACAAGCTGTTCTCTATCAACAGTATCAACACCACCCCTGCATGCAAGATTCGGCATGTGTACCATGCTGTAGAAATCACAACCTGTCCCAATCCCACCAAGGACTGCCACTATCGCCAATGTGGAGACTGTGGCGTGGATAAACTTGATGACTATCTGGCTCCTTTGATGAATCGCAGGGAGATCACCTGGTATTTCTGGACCACAAAAAAAGTAGAACGAAAGGGGAAGGAGATTAGCAAAAAAGTACTTTTGAAGTGTGTGGGCACCGTAACGGAAATGGTGACAGAATTGAAAAAGGAAGTAGCTTTCTTATCAGGGCATCTGTTCCGAGCTGCGTGGCAACACTCTCGGTTTGAAAAACTATGGACGGCAAAGCCATTCCCATCAAACCTTATCACCGCTGTCATGGATTTTGCGGAGAACTACTCGTGTCTGCTGCAGGACGAAGTCCAATCAGCTCACTGGAACAAGGAACAAGTGACACTTCACCCAATTTCCACTTACTACAAGTGTAACAGCTGCGATGGCGGCGTGTATGAATCTCTCATCTTTATCAGTCCTGACCTTCGGCATGACCACCACGCCGTCCACACATTTTTCACCCTTGCGCTGAACCACCTGCGTGTGGAGAGGAATCTGCATCCCCAGATTGTGCTGCAGTGGTCTGATGGATGCTCCAGCCAATACAAATCTAAGGGACCATTTGCAGATATCACTGCATGTGTGGACGACTTCGGCACAAGGGTGGAGAGGAGCTATTTTGGCAGCAGGCATGGCAAGGGGCCATGTGATGGTGAGGCAGCAGTTATCAAGCACCATGTTGCGACAGCTGTGAAAGGAAAGCGTGCTGTTGTCACGACCGCTGAGGAATTTTTTGCTTATGCCCAAGCAAGCAGCCTAAACAAGCAGCCCACCAACCATTGCCAGCATTTCCGAAGAACATTCTTCTGGGTGCCAGAAGGCATGGTGAACAGGGACCGCTTAGAAAGGGTGATGAAGACGGTCCCTGGGTCACGTCAGTTCCACCATATCAAGTCAGGCGGTATGGGTCGGCTGATCAGCAGGCACCTGTCTTGCATGTGTGAGTTTTGCTTGTATGGAGAAGGAGCCTGCCCCAACACTGCCGTCGTGGGAGAGTGGAAGGAACACTCCATGGCCCGTGCGGCACCTGAACAACCTGGTGGATCTGCACTACGGGGAAGATCAGCAGCAAGGGGCAGACCACGAGCAGCTGGGAAAAGTCAGCCAAGACCAACTGCAGAACCTAGAGTCCCAGAAGTACCTGTTTATTGAATACATGTTTCTTTTTCGTGGTATATTTGCTTTCCATTACTTTTGGTTGCTTTGGATGGGAAGAGTGATTTTTCAACATTACTTTTGTTTTTTTGCTCCCTTTTATTTATGTGGTGTCGACGTTACAACATAGACGGTGTCTGCGTTACAACCAAGTCATGATTCCGTTATGCACTTCTTTCCGCCACAGTATGGTGACAACTTATTTCATATTTTGTCATAGCAAAGGTTAGGTGTCAGTGCTATACACAATAGTGTTCTTTGACTTTTGCCTCTGCTCCCTATATTGTGAGCTAAAAGTGAAAAATTCCCAAATTTACGCGTGCTAAGGAGAGATTTCATTTGCAAGTGCCAAATATCAGAAATCACATAAAAAACCTTTGGAAGCTCTTCAAAGTGTGTAGTTTGGCTGCGTTAATAGTTTTAGAATACTTATGGAAAGAATTGCACTGAATATTGGTTGAATCACACTTCATTTTGGTGTCCAGTGTTACAACCGAGACACTTTTCGACCCACCTGTTCACACACCAATTACACACACAAAAAAACAGTCCTCTTGCTCTGATTTCACTGCACATGGACAAAAGCATGATATTTTCGTCAGAATATATACATTTTATTCCAATTTATTAAAGTTCATTTTTTTGCTCCCCATGTAACAAATCTGACCACCTTTCCAAAGAATGACCCTAATCTCTATGTTTGTTTGTTTGTCTATTTTGACAAAGGGTATTTACCCGAAATATTAATAAATTGTGTTGTACCCGTCTTTTCTAAGCGTGTTTCTTTCTCCGTTGGGTACTTCAGTACTTTTCATACAACTGAGAGCTGCCTGTGCAGTGTGATTAACTGTACACATGAGATTTGTAGGTGGGTAGCTAAAATACAAGCCACTTTTCTAACCCAAAGTCTCTATATGGGCTTTACAGTCCACTAATGCCCATTATTGAGCATGCCTTTTGTGGGTGTTGTGTGGTTTTGTGTGTGTATGTTGGGTGGGGTTGAAGAGGAACGGTATGACACCTATTAGCATGTGTGTGTATATATCCTCATGTTGTATGCTGATGTGTATGAGTAAACATACATTAGAAAAAATGTAAATAAACAATCTAAATAAATAGTTTTTTGGGTTTAACGCCGAGCAGGTGACAAAGGCCATCTCTCGGCAGTTAAATAAATAAGATAAGTCAAAGATACCTGGGACATATGAATGCTACGTAAAGGATAGATTATCAACATGTACATTCTTTTGGTGGGTGTTGTGCGGTTTTGTGTGTATAACTGTAGTGGGGTTGGGAGCGGGCGGTGTGGCCCCTATTACCACGTGCTCATGCTGTATGCTGGTGTGTGTAACTGGAGTGGGGTTGGGAGCGGGCGGTGTGGCCCCTAGTACCACGTTTTCATGCTGTATGCTGGTGTGTGTAACAGGAGTGGGGTTGGGAGCGGGCGGTGTGGCACCTAGTACCACGTGCTCATGCTGTATGCTGGAGTGTGTAACTGGAGTTGTGTTGGGAGCGGGCGGTGTGTCCCCTAGTACCACGTGCTCATGCTGTATGCTGGTGTTTGTACAAAACCTACATAACAAACAAACAAACTAAATAAATAAATAATTTAAATAAATAAGATAAAGTAAGTCTAAGGTACCTGGGAGATATGCATGCTAGGTAAAGGATACATTATGAACATACACAGATCTGCATGTGTTTTGGTGGGTGTTTTGCGGTTTTGTGTGTGTATGTGGGTAGTGGTTGGGAGCGGGCGGTATGGCACCTAATACAATCTTTAATATGCGTATATTTTTTGTTGTGTGCTGATGTGTATGGACACAACTTGCATTACAAACAAACAAAGTTAAATAAAAAAAATTAATAAAATAAATAGTTTTTTTTGTTTGTTTAACGCTGATGTGTATGTGCAATCATACATCACAAAAAAATAACTAAATAAATAAAATAATAAATAAATAAATAATAAATAAATAAATAAAGAATAAATAAATAAAAGAAATTGAGATACATGGGACCTATAAATATTAAATGATAGATTATAAACATGCACAGTTGTATGCATATTGAAAAAAAATCCTCTCCTTGGTTGCCACCACCATACCACTAGTCATCACATGCATCAAGGAATTCCTTCCATTGATAATAAAAGGATAAATAATAAATAAATTTACAAGTGAATACATAAATGAATCAATAATAAATAAATAAAACACGTAATGTAATGGTGAGGGCTACATCTGTATTGTCTCATGCAGTCCTCATAAAGCTTGATCATAACTGAGAGTTCTTGTGAGTACTTGAGTGCGGATTGGTTCGATGGGTTGCAATATATATATATATATATATATATATATATATATATATATTGCAACCCATCGAACCAATCCGCACTCCATCTAAATCACTATGTTCAGCGGAACACCTAAATATATATATATATATATATATATATATATATATATATATATTATATATATATTATATATATATATATATATATATATATATATATTTAGGTGTTCCGCTGAACATAGTGATTTAGATGGAAACGGTTCGGGGATGGATTTAAGTCTGCTTGGCTTGTGCCTAACACCAGACGGATAAGACCGTGAATGACCAGTTAAAAATCCAATCTCCACTAATAAAAAAGAGCATTCCTACACTTAGAGCTGTTAGGCTTAAAAAGGACGAACAGCATGCATGTTGTACCTGTACAAGAAGTTTTCAGAATGTTGAAGATGGTCGGTAGACACAATGCAAAACATGCACGAAGGGAGTTTACTTTCGATATGCTTTCCACCCACAAAAGACCGAGTTTTCTTGGAGAGGCTGTTTTGAAGACCAGAAAAAAAAAATAACTTATATGACGTTGATAAGATGTACGTCAAAGATCAAATCCTAAATTGTTTTTGTTTCACTTCAGGGGCAAAGTAAACCTGCATCAACCTTGCGCGTCTGATTGACTGCTTTCGAAGGCATCTCGCTGACCGCCATTTTGAAACTAGCGATGCGAGAATGCTTACGGCATTAACAAAAATACTTTAAAAATTATTTTATCGTAAATATGTATGCATGTGTACCTGTTCATGATTTTAATTTACTCACTGGAATAAACTTGTAACATGTATGCTTGAAATTTACAATGGTATGCACAAAATGTTTTGCTCCTTTTCCGGACCATCAACAAGGACTGGTTCCGTCACAGCGAACATATAGCTTTTGAAAAACACTTCTACAATAATGTCTTAAGGACAAATATTGTTGCTATGCATAAACCATATGGCATTAGTACTTTCGTTTCGTACCAACTACTTATCTCTGCAGAAATTGCGTAATCTGCTAGCGTCACAGGTGCGTCAGGCATCACCGTGACGTAAGAACTGTGACGAGTTCTGTAATGCTGTTAAACTGTTATTTGCAAGAAGGGCAGAAAGGAGGTTGGTGTTTCATCCTTCTGTGAGTATCTTACTTTTATTCTTTAGTCTGTCAGCCATAACTACAAATGTCGATCTATCGACACCAGACGAGTGGCAAATTATCTTATGACGTGTCGGCATGTGCAGTGTTACTACGGCGTGAATACAATCATTATGACAGCCGTCTTGATCGCCCAGCTTTCTATCGGCTGTCATAGGATTTGGAAACGAACCGAGAAGTCTGTGTCAAAATCAACATACCAGCTATGGCCAGTGTCTGTCCGTCCAACATACTAGCTATGGCCAGTGTCTGTCCGTCCAACATACCAGCTATGGCCAGTGTCTGTCCGTCCAACATACCATCTATGGCCAGTGTCTGTCCGTCCAACATACCATCTATGGCCAGTGTCTGTCCGTCCAACATACCAGCTATGGCCAGTGTCTGTCCGTCCAACATACCAGCTATGGCCAGTGTCTGTCCGTCCAACATACCAGCTATGGCCAGTGTCTGTCCGTCCAACATACCAGCTATGGCCAGTGTCTGTTCATCCAACATACCAGCTACGGCCAGTGTCTGTCCGTCCAACATACCAGCTATGGCCAGTGTCTGTTCATCCAACATACCAGCTATGGCCAGTGTCTGTCCGTCCAACTGTTTTCGCGTCCATCCGTTAGTTAACACATGACATCCTGAGGCTGGTTTAACAACAACAAATGCTTAGTGTCATATCAAAGCTACATTACAAGATCGTTCAACCGTTGTAGTTCAAGGGTGGCGCCAGCATAGCTTGACGCCTTAGGTGCATATTTATGCTGTCACCAGCCTTGAACTATCATTGTCAACTTATTTCAAGCCACAATGTATCAGAATAAAAGGGAGAACACAGGTTCTCAGTCAGAGAGTGTTCTGTAAATACCATATTGGCATTTTCTGTTACAGTAATACACTTCAAACTTGGTTGCAAGGTCGTTGGTGATATTTTCTAAAGATATCTTTGTGAGTGACCTAAAATCTTTTTGGATAACCTTGGTTGATGATCCTCAGGTAAGGTCAAGTTAGTTAGTTGGGTTTAACGTCACGTAATGTCGAATATTACATACCAATTAGTATTTTTATTACTACCTTGGTTGGGCGGTGACATCCCTGTGTTGTAGTTCTCTTGAAAGCTTCATGGCAACGATGCGTTCCCTGATTTGCCTCACAATGTTCTGCATTGTCAGTATGCGATAGCCCGCCGTGGGATGACCTTAGTTGTTTGCTCGGCGTTAAACACAAATAACTAACTAACTAACTAAGTATGCGATAGCCATTTCATTTTTTGTGGTTCTGTCTCGGTTTGGGTATAATGTTTTTTAGCTAGCTGTGTGCTTAGTCATCCGGCAAATGACCTTTGGCAAAGCTTAACTGACAGAGAATGAAGAACTCCGTCTTCTCTTCGTCTGTCAACTTCCTCAGGTCAGAGTACCTGACTGGGTCCGCCCCCGGCGGTGTGTCTTTCGAGCTTAGTCTGAGTGCACCATGGAGGTCTTCCTCTGTCAGTTGGAAGTTTGGGACATATTGTGCCATGGTACAATACAGAGCACACACAGAAGCTGTTTCCGTCATCCAATTTCCAAGGACAGTTTGTTGGATGACGTGGCCCAGCAAGGCGATACCCTTCTCTTCGTCACTCTGCAGAAATGTTTCCTGTCGGTCAAGTTACCAAGAAGACCAGGAAGCATCGGCAGTTATTTACAGCCTACCTGCCACCATTGTTTGTCCCGAGTGATGAATGTTTAAATGGTCCAGACTAATCCAGCGCCAGACAGCTCAGACTAGTATATCTTTTTGTTGCAGGCATCAGGGCTGCCGTGATCCTACAACATGAAAATGTGGTTCACTTCATACGTCTTCGGCATTATCATTGCTCTTGGTAAGTACAGGTTACAGAAAATGAACGCTTTTTTTTTGTTCCCGTGCGCTGGCAAACGTGAGTCTATGTGCTGGGTTTCTGCCGTCCGCTCGGTGTCCGTCGTCGTTCGTGGTAAACCTTACAACACAAATCCGATACGAGTACGATATGAATCCGAAGCGGGTCTGAGACAAAACAGTCCGTGCAAGTCATGTTTATGATCGTGCATTTTTTTTTTTCATTTGTCCGATGCAGCAGCGAATTTCACATCCGACTGCGAAACAAACTCGACACGACTTTTTTATTCGCTCAGGGTAGCGAATTTTTTTTAATGGATTTGTTCAGACGAAAAGTGAATGTTGTGACTAGTCGCACGTTCTCGTGCTAATGTGATGTTTGCTTCATGCCAGTGGTTCCTACAAAGGCGGAATTTGGATGTCGTACGTATCATATGGAAACACGCGCGCCAAGAATCGTGAACGCTAACGTCATAGCATTATCCGTTTGGAATCGTATTTGAATCTGATTCGTGCTTGTCGAAACGTAGCTTTACGTTAAAGTTATATTCCCCAGGATTAAGCATCTCAACACAGTCAGAAAACTGTCTGCAACAGATATTGCTGACAGTATGTGTATGGGTCCTTTGTGTATTATCCCAGAGCATTATGGTGTAAGTACAATAACAAATGTCGAAATTTATCGTTTAGAGTGTGTATTGTTTTTAAACCCGAGTCGCGAATTTATCGTCTGCATCGGTCCTTTGTGTAGTACCTTAGAGCTTTATGGTGTAAATGGTATGACAAATGGCTAAATTCATCGTTTGGAGGGTGTATTGTTTTTGTACGCGAGTCTATGAATTTATCGTCTGCATCGGCCTCGTTTTTGAACTAATACGCATATTTTTTAGCCTTCGTCCAAGGCAGAACCCGGCTAACTCTCGGTGAATCATAATACTGCATATTATGAGGTCACCAGTGTGACGTATGCACGTGTCAGTGTGCACGTGTTCTGGTGTTCTCCCACATCCATTTGACGCCATTATTGACGTCATCAGTGTGATGTATGCACGTGTCAGTGTCCACGTGTTCTGGTGTTCTCCCACATCCATTGACTTCATTGTTCACGTCATCAGTGTGATGTATGCACGTGTCAGTGTCCACGTGTTCTGGTGTTCTCCCACATCCATTGACTTCATTGTTCACGTCATCAGTGTGATGTATGCACGTGTCAGTGTCCACGTGTTCTGGTGTTCTCCCACATCCATTGACGTCATTGTTCACGTCATCAGTGTGATGTATGCACGTGTCAGTGTGAACGTGTTCTGGTGTTCTCCCACATCCATTGACTTCATTGTTCACGTCATCAGTGTGATGTATGCACGAGTCAGTGTGCACGTGTTCTGGTGTTCTCCGACATCCATTTGACTTACTTTTTCGCGAGAAGGTAGAATAAACCTTCCATACTCGCTAAGCTGTCAGATTCGCAATGCGGGTTCCGCTTGACCTGCTAGTATTTACTAGTAACGTTCGTCCCTGCGTAGTGCTTCGCGGGGTGACGTGTTTGGCGCGAGCATGAGTCCACGGTGCCTAGTGTGACAATCAACCCTTTACCTCTCGGAAACACGCACTGTCTTCCATCATTGAAACAGAACAAACTTTGTGCACTGCACTCAATTTCACGTCTCAAACGTTGAGGTCTGCGGAAAGCATTTTAAAAATCCACAAAGGCACCCTGGCAGCACAAACACTACCTCTCTGAGTTCTCTGTATAAGGATGTACAAGCGGCAGGACACGCTTATAACAAGTTAGACATTGGTGTTTTAACCCTTCTACCGCTCTACGGCATCGATTAAAAAAGGCACAGCTATTTTGGCTCACGAGTATGATTAGATAGATTAGATAGATAGATAGATATGCGTCAATATTTGGTACTAGTCACAGAAAGGAGGTATTGTAGTACAAAATTACAACTCGAGCAAAGTTCATGAAATTTCGCGAGAAAGCTTGGGGTCACGTTGCTTGGGCACAATATTGAAATTAATCTTCAGCCACTTGAAAAAGTTTCTAACGTTTCCCCGTGACAGAGATGTGCAGATAAAGGGATATGAGAATAAAAGTAACATATTTTGATGTCAGATAATTAGATCAACTTCTTATTAGTGCTAGAACGTAAAACTTAAAATAAAGTTTACAAAATGAAAACTTTCGGCATGACAAATGACGTTTACAAAATGAAACCTTACGACATGACAAATGACGTTTACAAAATGAAAACTTACGGCATGACAAATGAAGTTTACAAAATGAAACCTTACGGCATGACAAATGACGTTTACAAAATGAAAACTTACGGCATGACAAATGAAGTTTACAAAATGAAACCTTACGGCATGACAAATGACGTTTACAAAATGAAAACTTACGGCACGACAAATGACGTTTACAAAATGAAAACTTACGGCATGACAAATGACGTTTGTCAAATCAATGACTCGTATGTCCTGCGACCCTTATAGAACTCACTGACGCATTGGCAGAACTGCGAGGCTTTTTCAATAGGAGATGATTCGACATCAGAATCAGGTCAAAGACAAAAGGTAGAGACCCTTGATAGCGAGGACAGCACTCATACAGAAGGAACTTTGTGGGTTATGGTTCATTCCGTCTATTTTTTTTTTTCAAATACCCTTCACAACTTTAAACCCAAACTTGCTACAGACATACCTGATGGTCAGACCTATCTATACATACTAATTTGGATGACCATCGGGAAGGTCAAGGGTCACAAGAGAACGGCACATGTGTGTAAAATGCCAATGTTTGATAAAATGTAGCTATTATCAAAACTTTTTGCTAATTTTTCAATCAAATGTGGCACAAAGTTAGCTGATGATAAGATCTTCTTATACATACTAATTTAGTCGACTTATCGCAAAGCTGATTTCCTGTTGTTCTTTGGTTTTCAGACGTCGGAAATGCAGTGAAATGCTACTCTTCACATCCTCAAGATGTAATAAATGTAGTAACATGTGACAGTAGCATGCGATGTTTCTCCACAGTATCAGAAAAGAAGGTAAAACATGAGTGTCCATATCGTTAATTAGTCAATAGAAATTGATCCATTTGGCTGCCAGTCATCACGAGTGTCCATACCGTTGATTGGTCAATAGAAATTGATCCACTTGGCTGCCAGTCATCACGAGTGTCCATACCGTTAATTAGCCAATAGAAGTTGATCCACATGGCTGCCAGTCATCACGAGTGTCCATACCGTTGATTGGTCAATAGAAGTTGATCCACTTGGCTGCCAGTCATCACGAGTGTCCATACCGTTGATTGGTCAATAGAAGTTGATCCACTTGGCTGCCAGTCATCACGAGTGTCCATACCGTTAATTAGCCAATAGAAGTTGATCCACTTGGCTGCCAGTCATCACGAGTGTCCATACCGTTAATTAGCCAATAGAAATTGATCCACTTGGCTGCCAGTCATCACGAGTGTCCATACCGTTAATTAGCCAATAGAAATTGATCCACATGGCTGCCAGTCATCACGAATGACGCGTCACGGCTGCCAGTCATCACAAGTGTCCATACCGTTAATTAGCCAATAGAAATTGATCCACATGGCTGCCAGTCATCACGAGTGTCCATACCGTTAATTAGCCAATATAAATTGATCCACACGGCTGCCAGTCATCACCAATGACGCGTCACGGCTGCCAGTCATCACGAATGACGCGTCACGGCTGCGCACTGACAAACGTAATGAGACATAGCAGGGGCGGATCAGTTACCTCAACGTTTTGTTTGACACCTTCAGTCATACTAAAGGTCTCCCCCATGCTAGACCCTGTTCTGCTTCCGGGGGGGGGGGGGGAGGGGGGGCGGATGGGGGAGACAGAGGGAAGTGGGGGCGGGAGAAAAGGCGCGTACGTGTTAAAACTCTCACCACTCGCCAAAATATTGGGGGGAGGGCGCGAGGGAGAGGGGTTGGGTGGGTGTGGGATGGGGGAGATGGTTTCCAACACACCAAAAAGGGACTTTGTTGGAGCATTAAAAAAAAAACAAATGTGGTCGCGGGGGGAACCATCCTTCCACCGCCCGGATCCGCCCCTGCAAAGGACTTACTATAGACATAAATCCTCATGAGTCCCCGCGACTGGCGAGTCTCACGTGGGTTTAGTCTTGCAGCTAAGTATCATTCGCCTTACCCCGCCATTTAACTCATTCGAGACGTTCCGTATGCGGGTACGCTGCCGAGCGCCGCGTATCTGTATGCGGCACGTCTCGAATAATCTAAGGAGTTAAGAAAATTCATCACAATATGAATCTCTAAACCCCCTTGCACTACTTGTCATAACTACTATAATCAATAGTCACTTACTTATGCGTCATTATTTGGTACTAGTCACAGAAAGGAGGTATTGTGGTACAAAATTACAACTCCAGCAAAGTTCATGAAATTTCGCGAGAAAGCTTGGGGTCACGTTGCTTGGGCACAATATTGAAATTAATCTTCAGCCACTTAAAGAAGTTTCTAACGTTTACCCGTGACACCGATGTGCAGATAAAGGGATATGAGAATGAACGTAACTTATTTTGATGTCAAATAATTAGATGATACAAAGAAATATAATGAAGGTCCATTCAATGCGCACAGTATATAGAGTAAGGTAACTGATTTCCTCTTTTTGGACGCCTTTTATTCAGTCCTTTTCCCCTGATTTCACCACTTTATCAGCTGTGTTTATATAATATATGCTGCTGTAGATTGTTTGATCTCTTCTTATTAGCTTAAATTCGTTAAAGGTTTTCATAATAAAATAAAAATGTGCTACATCTTTTTTCATGACACCCTGCGTTGTAACCAGTACCAAATAATGTAAGTTATTGGTATTCGGGGTTTGCTACACGGACCCATGTATGCATGAGGGAGGTCTAACCATTGTACCCCAAAAGCCAAAGGCCTGAGTGCAGGTACAATGGTTCCTTCGACCTCCCGAAGGCCTGCACGTGCCCATGCAGCAAGCCCCTGCTACCAATAATGTATTTGTTTTCATTCCTCCACTATTTTTGCATCAGAAATCACGAAGAAATCTTCCGACCTGGATCACACCAGACATGACCGACGTCATGGAATTTACTCTTATACATAATAGACTTATGACGTAATTTACAATCTTTCGTGACGTTGCCGTCTGCAGTAGTGTGCCTGTTGTTTCGAACAACATTAAGTAACTATTACTGTAGAACGTCTTGGTGATCTTTTATAAAACAGAACTCGCATCCTAGACACGTCAGAAAGAGAGTCACAAGAAGTCCGCCATTAGTCGCTAGAAGGGTTTTTGTAGTGAGGTCACATGGTACGGTTTGTGTTAAAGCGATTGGTCGTGTGACGTAGGACTGTTACGATTGTGGTTGTGTTGTCCTGTGTTAATCGTAGGAAACGATCCCATTTTTATTTGAGCTATAATGGTTGTGATTCGCGTACCTTTTCGGTGGAATTTTCTTTTATTTGCGCGTAAAGCGGAATTTGCTTTGTTAATTTTGTTAGGTTTGTTCCGGAAGTTTTTAGCGAAGTCACACGGAGAAAAGCGGTCGATTTTTGTATTGCGTAGTTATGATGAGAATAGGCGAGAAGGTTGGAACAGAATCGCACTCTGACTCCTGTGTGTAACATCAAAGCGTCGGCTACAGTTTAAATTTCGGTATCAGAGTCAGCCGCTCCTTTGGGTCACACGTTGTTTACTGTTCGCGTGAAGTGATCAGCCTTTTTTTTTTCTTTTTTTTTTTTTTTTGTTGTCTGTATTGAAATTTTGTGAAGGGTCTAGAAGTTTCCGACTGCCTACCATACTTTTGTGAGATGTCATTTTACCAAGGATTTGTGGCTGAAGTGAGCAGCCAAATTTTTTGTAGCATATTGTGGTTTTCTAGAGGGTTCATGTTTTATCGATGTTTGCGAGTTTCAGTTGCGTAGATTATTTTGATTGGTTGAGTTGTTTGGTTTTCCTAGATTATTCTGAAAATTAGTGCACTATAAAAGATTGGTGCTGGGGAAGCACGTTCGTACATTGTCTTGCTTTGTCAGTTGTAGAAACACGCATTTTACTGTGAGAGACGCTGTGTATGAGAAACTTTTGTGTCGTAGTGTGGACATTGCAGAAGAGACTTTGTATCAGTGTTGATGCATTAGGAAATGCATTGTGTGGTGATCGCATCGCTGAATTAAAATATTGTTGGAACTGTTACTCCAGTATTGTCTACATCTTTAAGCCACGTGTGACGGATTGCAGCTGAACGAGGTTTATTTTAAAGAACCTTACGTGCGTGCGTCTGGTGTGTTTATCATACTACGACTACAGCTCCACCAAGTAACAAGGACAACCATTTACTTAGAGCACCCCTCTTTCCTCTGTGTGTGTGAGTGTGTGTGTGTGTGTGTGTGTGTGTGTGTGTGTGTGTGTGTGTGTGTGTGTGTGTGTGTGTGTGTGTGTGTGTGAGTTTGTGTGCTTTGACCAAACTAGATCTGTGACCATTAATCGATAATGCATTATTCTCTCATTGACAGTACTTTTAGGTTCACGGTGTCGTCTGTCATCCATGGTAAACTTTAACGTTGGCCTTTTGTCGGAGACTACGTAAGCCTCAGACTTCAAACTTGCCCCAGAGGTACTTTGTGGTAAAATCTCTCTAAACATACCAGTTTCAGTGACCTCTCAGGATGTCCAAGAGGGGGGGGGGGGGGAGGGGGGTAAAAAATAGCCATATTTCTCACAAATTGTTTCTTTTGCAATACTATTTTCATCTTCAAACCCAAAATTCAGTACAGAGATACCTGACGGTAAGACCTTTCAATGCATACTAATTTGGAAAGTTGATGGGTCACAGAATGTCTATCGGGAAATGGGTTAGAATGACAGTTTTCGATAAAATTGGAGTTTTTATCAGTTCTTGCGAACTGTATGTGAATTTTCGCGCACAGTTAGGTGATGTTAAGACTTTTCTATGCAAACTTATTTAGAGGTCCCCTCGCAAAACATTAAGGGTCACAGGGGTCCAGAAATAGGTAAAGCAAGATGGGATGAAGCAGAACCCACGAAGTCTCTTTCATATGAGAGCCATAACCTACAAAGTCTCTTCTATATGCGAGCTGTCCTCGCTGTCAAGGGTCTCCATCTGTTGTGTTTGACCCGATTCTGATGTTGACAAACATTTTACTGAATTAGATGAAGATTTCATCCCAAAGTATACTGCATTGTTTGTAGCTCACGTGCGTTTATCTTGTAGGAACATTCAGAGTTGTTCATATTTTTAATTTATCCTTCTCATCTATTTCCCTACTCTCTACCCCAACCTCAGATCAACACACACACGCACACACACACACACACACACACACACACACACACACACACGCACACACACACACACACACATCAAGACGACACACGGCGCTTCCCGCCATTAGTACGCTTTGTGGGCTGGAGTAGCGACAGGAATTCTGCAAAAGAAGAGCCAAGACCATCTAACAACACACATCCAAATATCAAGAGCTACAACCAGTGCAGACAGTAGGGAGGGTTTAAAAAAAAGGAAAATGCAGGTGAATCGACTAAGAGTAGACAGAAACACATGCCCCAGAATAGAGGGGGAAACCCACCCTGTGGGGCTGACCAGGGTGACCCTGTGAACTAAAAAGTAGTGAACACCACCCAAGTCCGCCAGGGCAGACCTGCGTTGGGTGCCTCAGTACTGGATCACGCCGGATTGTGGGAGTGGAAGGGGTTTGGTGTACAATGGCTATAGTTGTCATGGTTTCAGATAGGGGCGGATATGTGATTTAGAGTGGGGCGGGAGCGGAGAACGGGTAGGCAGGTGTCACTGACGGAAATGTGGTTTACAGTGGGGTGGGTGGAGTAGATTGTGGATGGTGGCTATGCAGGAGAAGGACGGCGTGCAAAGGCAGAGGATGGAGAGGAGGTAGTGATGGGTGTGGGTGTGAGTAGAGTGGGGGGAGAGAATGGAGGGTGGGTAAGCAGGAGAGGGAGGACGTGCAGAGGCAGAGGGTGCGTAGGGAAGGTGGAGGCGACAGGAAAAGGGACCGGAGGTAGGGATGGGTGCGGGCGTGAGTAGAGTGAGGGGGGGGGGGGGAATAGAGGATGTGTAAGCAGGAGAGAGAGGGCGTGCAGGGGAGGGTAGGGTAGAGGAGGAAGAGAGGGTGAAGCGCGGATGGGTGTTCGCGTGAGTCAAGTGTAGGGATAGCACAGATTGATGACGTACGAGACCTGACCTGCCAAGCTGATGATCCTAGGCATATATGGCGGACCAGTTTACACGGGTGGTCAGACATGTTACGATTGTGGTTGTGTTATCCTGTAAGAGCGTGCGTGTGTTGATCGTAGGTAACAATCCGATGTTTATTTGAGCTTTCACGGCTACGATTCACGTGCCTTTTTAGTTGAGTTTTTGTAGCCTGTTATAGTTTTTCTGGAAAGTTTATTTTAATGAGCTTCGGCAGCGTGTTTCGTTCTGATTGGTTGCGTTGTATGGTTTCCATAGACGATTCTGGAATTTCGTAGTATATAATTATAAGGAGGGCGCTGGGAAAGCGTAGTTTATTGGGAGAGACGCTGCGTATGAGAAACTTTGTGTCGCAGTGTGAACATTGCAGAAGAGACTTTGTATCAGTTTGTGCATTTGAAAGTGCATTACTGTGTGGATATCGCATCGCTGAATTAAATATTGTTGGAACTGTTACTCCAGTATTTTCTACATCCTTAAGCCACGTGTGACGGATTGCAGCTGAACGAGGTTTATTTTAAAGAACTCTACGTGTGTGCGCTTGGTGTAGTTTTCATTTCTACGACCAAAATTCCACCACGTAACATTTTGGCACCTCCGACGGGACCTCTTCAGTTGATAACAGACAGCTGTGGAAAGCAGAGATGGCGACATCGGAGATGGAGACATTCCTGAAAATTGGAAAGGAATGTGGACTCAAAGGAGCTCAACTCCTCGAGTTTGTAAAAGATAGAGAGAAGGAGAGACGGGAGAAAGAGGAGAAAGAAGAAAGAGACGAGAGAGAGAGAGAAGAAAAGGAGAGACTGGAGAGAGAGGAGAAAGAAGAAAAGAGACGAGAGAAAGAAGAAAAGGAGAGATTGGAGAGAGAAGAAAGAGCTAGAGAACGTGAAATCAGGAAACTTGAAATCCAGCAAAAGAAGCAGAAAAACAACGAGAAGAGGCGGAGAGGCAGTGACAACACGAAATTCATCTGAAGCAGATGGAGATAGAGGCACACAGCCAGAGAACTAATGAAGCAACAGCATTAACGAGCAGAGAACAAACAGCCCGTGCGCCAAAACTTCCACCTTTCATTGAAAATTCAGATATTATGGACGCTTATCTGGAGCGATTCGAGCGCTTCGCAAAAAGCAACAATTGGAAACAAGAGAATTGGGCTATTAAACTGAGCGCACTTCTAACTGGCAAAGCGCTTGAATTTTACACCCGTTTGCCAAGAGAAGAAGCTGAAGATTATACACAGTTGAAAGCAGCCCTGCTGAGACAGTATGACTTTACTGAAGAAGGTTACAGGCGACGATTTCGGAACTGCAAGCCTGAAGAAGGAGAAACACGCGGCCTATTCATTGAAAGAATTAGAAGCTACCTGGAGAAATGGATAGAGCTGGCTGGCCTAAACAGAGAGTACCAAGACCTGTGCGACCTCATCATCAAAGAACAAGTTTTCAGCGCATGTTCTAAGGACCTGGCCGCCCACCTCAGAGAGCAAAAAGACCAGTCACTAAAGGCCCTGGCCGACTTCGCTCAAAGATACCTTGACGCTCACAACATGAAGTTCGGGTCCAGTAAGCCACAGCGTGTGTCTGCACCAGCAGAGGAAATCCATAATGTCAGAGACACCCCGAGATACAAGCCGGTGGAGAACCTGACATGTTTTCTCTGTGGAAAGAAAGGCCACAAAGCGATACGGTGTCCTTCTAAAGATGTTCCCCGAGGCGACAACATCAGAAGATCCAACCAAGATCGTGGGATAGCAGGCAGAAGCAGTACCACGTCTCAACACAGAGCTGCCGCTGTATTAGCCAATGATGTGACGTCATCCAATGACTTTGAGTCTAGAGAAACGCAAGTGACACCAGAGCTGATTGAATCTTTCAAAAAGAATGGACGCATCCCAGTAGGAGATGGGGCTACATTTTTACCAGTCTCAAACATCGCGCTGCCTGGGAATGAAGTGCCGAACATGCCGGTAGTGTCAGGATTCGTCGGCGACACACCAGTGAGAGTGTTGAGAGACACTGGTTGTAGCTGCATCATCGTGAGAGAGGAACTAGTAGCTGAAGACCAGAAGCTACAGGAGTGGACCACCCTCATTTTGGCTGATGGAACTGTAAGGATTACCCCCCTTGCCAAAGTCAGTGTCGACACCCCATACTTGACAGGAGAGGTGAAGGCGTTGTGTGTGAAGACGCCAGTCTACGACCTCATCATCGGAAACATTGATGGTGCCAGAAACGCAGACGATCCAGATCCAGAGAGGAGACCTGAAATATGTTCTGTTACCACGAGAAGTCAAGCAAAGAAGAGTCACCAGACCATTCCTTTAAAAGTGGCGGACAACACGGAAGCAGCAGTGGTGAATAAAGAAAGGTTGGTGGAGCTACAGAGAGCCGACACCACGCTTGACAAGTTCCGAGGTCAGACCGAGCCCGTAACGCGAAAGGGAAAAGAGATAACCTTCGAGACCAGAAAAGACATCCTGTACCGGATATTCGACAGCCATGGAGATAAACCTGTGCGTCAAGTAGTAGTTCCTGAACCTTTGAGAATGCAGGTGATGAAATTGGCACATGATTCCATATTGGGAGGACATTTGGGAATCAACAAGACGCTCGATAGAATCCGAGCCGTCTTCTACTGGCCTGATATGGGAGGCGACGTCACCCGATTCTGCAGATCGTGCGACATATGCCAGAAGACAATCTCCAAGGGAAAGGTGCCCAATGTTCCTCTAGAGAAAATGCCATTGATCGATATGCCTTTCAAGCGGGTAGCTGTTGACCTTGTGGGGCCAATATCTCCTCCGAGTGAAGATGGTCATCGTTACACTTTGACCCTGGTGGACTACGCTACACGTTATCCTGAAGCCATACCATTGAAAAAGATCGACACTCCAACAGTAGCAAAGACGCTCGTCGACATGTTCAGCCGTTTAGGAATTCCTGAAGAGATCCTGAGTGACCTAGGAACTCAGTTCGTCTCAGACTGCATGGAGGAAGTCAACCGGCTATTGAACATCCGACACCTTACTACCACCCCTTATCACCCCATGTGTAATGGGCTGGTTGAAAGGTTTAATGGGACTTTGAAGGCTATGTTGAAGAAACTGTGCACTGAGCAAGCAAGGTTGTGGCATAGATACATCAATGCCTTGCTCTTCGCATACCGTGAAGTTCCTCAGGATTCGACAGGGTTTTCCCCTTTTTAATTTACTGTACGGTAGGACTGTAAGGGGGCCCATGCACATCCTGAAGGAGCTGTGGACCAAGGATATCGATGCACCTGAGGTGAAAATCAGCTACCAGTACGTCTTCGACCTGAGAGAGAAGCTGGAAGATACCCTCAGGATGGCTCGAGAAGAACTACGGAAAGCGCAGAACAAGGGGAAGCATTACTATGATCGTAAGGCAAAACCTCGACGATACCAGCCAGGTGACCAAGTATTGGTTCTTCTTCCTACCGACAACAACAAACTTCTGATGCAGTGGAAGGGACCATACGTTGTCGACACGGTGGTTGGCATCAACGACTACAGAGTCAAAGTCAACAACAAGGTGAAAACGTACCATGCTAATATGCTGAAGAAGTATATTGAGAGAGGTCGTCAAGACAAAACACAAATGGCCTCATCGGTGCGTCTTACTGATGACGAAAGACTAGACGACGAGAACCTGTTTGACCTTAATGAACCCCAACACAAAGAGGATGTAGAAGATATCCAGTTCGGTCAGAATCAGACCCAAACTCAACGAGAAGAACTGTGCGTCCTGACTCGAGAGTTCGAGCATCGGTTTACACCTGACCCATGGACAACAGACACCATCCAGCCCGAGGTTAATCTTACATCCGACAATCCGGTTTGCCACGAGTCGTGTCGTCTGTTTCGCTACACGAGTAAAGGACCGAGAAAGAATGTTCGAGAGACGCCGGACCTGAGAGTCGACAGGGACGCCAGATCGCCAGTTGTTATCGCGAAGTAACAAGAGAGATCCAATTTGGTGTGTATGGACTATGACACTTTTCCAAAGCCAATTGTGGTTGACCCTGGACCAATAACTGTGTGAACTATGTACTGTACCCTATGATTTGGTGATGTTCCTGAAACTAACTTTGACTTGAATTTTAGTTTCACCCAAAGATTCGAAGAACTTTGGAGCAGATTACCTGAGCAGAGCAGTTTGAATGAACATTTCTGTGTCCAGAACATTTGTATGAAACATTTCAATGCTCAGGACTGTTTATAGGAACTGTGAGACGTTTATTTTAATTTGATTTTTTTATGTGAAGTTATATTTGTTTAGGGTTTTGTGTAGGTTTACACAGCCACAACCGTATTTTTGAAATTTGAGTAGAAATTTTTGTGAAATTTCATTCTTAAGAGGGGGGGGGTGTGTAATGTTATGATTGTGGTTGTGTTATCCTGGAGAGCGTGCGTGTGTTGATCGTAGGTAACGATCCGAAGTTTGAGCTTTGACGTTTACGATTCACGTGCCTTTTTAGTAAGATTTTCTTTTGTTCGTGAGCAGATCCGATTTCGTTTTGTTAAGTTTAGTCCGGAACGTTCTAGAAAGATAGCACTGTCTGGTGGCCTCGTAAGTGTCACGTCGGGTAGTTGGCAACACTTCGCGACATTTTTCGCTACTTTTTGTTTTTCTGTGCGCGTGAATTGAGCAGCCTTTATTTTGTTTTGGGAATGTTCTCGTACGTTCTAGAGCTATCATAGTACGTGGTGATAGAGTTACCATACATTTATGTGACTTAATTATACGCTAGAATTTAGAGCTGAAGTGAGCAGTCGAGTTTTTGTAGCCTGTTATAGTTTTTCTGGAAAGTTTATTTTAATGAGCTTCGGCTGCGTGTTTCGTTCTGATTGGTTGCGTTGTATGATTTCCATAGACAATTCTGGAATTTCGTAGTATATATAAGGAGGGCGCTGGGAAAGCCCGTTCGTACATTGTCTTGCTTTGTCAGTTGTAGAGACACGTAGTTTATTGGGAGAGACGCTGCGTATGAGAAACTTTGTGTCGCAGTGTGGACATTGCGAAAGAGACTTTGTATCAGTTTGTGCATTTGAAAGTGCATTACTGTGTGGATATCGCATCGCTGAATTAAATATTGTTGGAACTGTTACTCCAGTACTGTCTACATCCTTTAGCCACGTGTGACGGATTGCAGCTGAACGAGGTTTATTTTAAAGAACTCTATGTGTGTAAGCTTGGTGTAGTTTTCATTTCTACGACCAAAATTCCACCACGTAACAAGTCATGACAACCCGACTGATCAGCGCCGACAGCGCCGCCTTGTGTAAACACATCTGGCACAAAAAGGAAATTAGTTGCAGTAAACAGCACGTTACAGTCCGGTATAATGAATCACAATAGAAGATGTGAAATAGTTACAAAATACCACGCACAACAAAACAACACATAATTAATTGACCACTGAAAATGAAATCACAAAATATCCAGATATGCAGGAGATCAGAAAGTAATGTGCGCAATTAGATAACGAAACGTCCGAGTGGTGTAGAATAGTAGAACACAATGCAATTCATCAAACTGATATCTCGTCCGCTTGACCGTACAGCGGAGAGAACGGAAAAGGTCGACTGCTTCCTCCGGCGGTCAGACTGAAGGGAGAGATAGAGAGACAGAGACAGATAGACACAGAGAGAGAGAGAGAGAGAGAGAGAGAGAGAGAGAGAGAGAGAGAGAGAGAGAGAGAGAGAGAGAGAGAGAGAGAGAGAGAGAGAGAAGGGGGGAGAGAGAGAGAGAGAGAGAGAGAGAGAGAGAGAGAGAGAGAGAGAGAGAGAGAGAGAGAGAGAGAGAGAGAGAGAGAGAGATTGATTGATTGATTGATTGTACATTGCTTAACGTCCCGACAGCAACAAGGCTTTCTCAGGACGTGCCTGCACTGCTTGTGAAAAAAAAAAAAAACTAAACTGAAAATTGAATGTATGTCGCCAGCCGGTCAAATACGTTAAATAAACCTACAACATGGGGCCTAAATAAAGCTAAGACCATTTAGCAACACACATCCAATATCAAGAGCTACAGGCAGTGCAGACAGTAGGGAAAGTTTTAAAAAGGCAAATACAGGTGAATGGACAAAGGGTAGACAGAAACACATGCCCCAGAATAGAGAGAAAAACCCACCCTGTGGGGCTGACCAGGGTGACCCTGGGAACTAAAAAATACCTAACCCCACCCAAGTCCCCCAGGGCAGACCCGGGTGGGGATGAGAGAGAGAGAGAGAGAGAGAGAGAGAGAGAGAGAGAGAGAGAGAGAGAGAGAGAGAGAGAGAGAGAGAGAGAGAGAGAGAGAGAGAGAGAGAGAGAGAGAGAACGAACGAACGAACGAACGAACGAAACTTTTTTTTCCCAAGGATTGAGATATTATGCGCGCAGGCCTTTCTTACAATCTGTCCTTGCTAAGCTACTTAAGGAACACCAACCAAACAACAAAAACTAACTAATAATAAACGTCACACACACTCATACACACACGCACACAGACACACGTAGACATGTACTCGTGCACATGCGCACTTTTGTACATACACATACACACGTACGTGCGCACATAATTATCTAACATATAAGTAGGTATGATATTTTGTGTACTATCAAAAACAAGTTAGAAAACTGAACAAACAATTTGGAGGCTAGATGAAAAAAAAAAAACAAACAAACATGAAGCGTATTATGTCAAAAAACAAAGAAGAAGAAAGGATCAGCATAACGATGTCTTAGGAAGGTACTCATGTACTCTACTTTTAAACAGAGAGAGGGACGTGGTTTGTTGAATAGTGGGAGGAAGAGAATTTCATAAAAGAGCACCTGAATAAGACAGGCTAGATTTGAACAGGTCTATACGGGGCCTTTTTATAGAGAGACTGTTCCTGGAGGTGCTGTATTTTTTTTTCAGTTGGCGAAAAAAGCCTAGATAAGTAAGGTGGAGCGAGAGGGAGAGAGGGAGAGAGGGAGAGAGAGAGAGAGAGAGAGAGAGAGAGAGAGAGAGAGAGAGAGAGAGAGAGAGAGAGAGAGAGAGAGAGAGAGAGAGAGAGAGAGAGAGAGAGAGAAAAAAAAGAGTCGAATTGAATTTAAAGTTTATTTTCTAACGATGAAGACGGTAGAGAGAGAGAGAGAGAGAGAGAGAGAGAGAGAGAGAGAGAGAGAGAGAGAGAGAGAGAGAGAGAGAGAGAGAGAGAGAGAGAGAGAGAGAGAGAGAGAGAGAGAGAGAGAGAATGAATAAATGAATGAAACTTTATTTTCCAAGGATAAAAGAATAGGTGCGCAGACCTGTTTTCATTCTTGTCCTTGCTACACACTACAAAACAAAATAACGTACACACATACACACACGCGCGCCGGTGTGCAATTCAGTGCCGCGTGCACAGGCTTGTGCCAGATGAGCTTGTAGCCTACAGGCGCCAAGCCAAGCCTGCACAACCCTCCACACACATACACACACACACACTGACACACACATACACACACATCAGTATATCATGTACACATGCATTCTATCACTTAAAACTATACTACAGCAAATATAAAAAGTATAAAGGATTTTGTACATAAAACCGCTATTGTTCTCATCATAAAAATCAACACGGCTCACTCCAACAAACATAAACAGGCATACACACACACACACACACACACACACACACACACATACACACATACACACACACACACGCGCGCGCACACACACTCGCACACACACACACACGCGCGCGCGCGCGCAAGCACGTAGGGATGCGCGCGTGCACACACATACACTTGCACACACACAGATAAACACACACCCGCACACACACGCGATAGCGGCCTCCCCGCGCTACTAAACCGCGCAAAGCTGGATGCTATAATCTGGCATGGAATTAGACTAGACTTGTATAGCGATCCCGCAACCACCGCGCGCGCGGGTCGACGCGAAGAAACCACAGCACTGCCACGCCTCGCGAGCGCCCAATGCTGTGTCTATCGACGGCATCCCGTCTGGCCAGCCGAGTCCATGGGGCCATGGACTATATTACATAATGCGGCTTGCGGTATATTACATGCGTTCATATGCAGACTATCCGGGAAATGCCGCATAAGCATTGAGTGCTACATGTAAAAATAAAAATAGAAATAAAAAATAAAAGAAAAATTAAGTTTTGTCTAGATGTTTGAGCAGCTTGGTCTTGTAAGTTTTAAGCGATGGCGCGGCTCTAACATCCGCAGGAATAGAGTTCCATAACTTTGCACCAGAATAGGACAATGACGACCTATAAATGTCCAGTCGAGGCATCGGTACAACAAGATTGTTGCCTGGTGTTCGACTCGACCTCGTATGAGCAAAGTGAAACAAACTATTGAGATAGGCTGGTGTTTCTGAGAGGGTGATTTTGCGCATGAGCACCAACTTATTATACTTAAACTGTTTTTCAAGTGGCAAAATGTCTAATAGCTTGAACTTATTGTCAGTACTAATGACTTCTGAGGGTCTGTCAACAATGAGTTTAATGGCTCTTCTGTGGAGCGAGTTCAGACTTTTTAAATTAGCATCGCTACTACCGTCCCAAATAGATGAGGCATAATCCAAATGTGACTGAATATGGGCATAGTAGAAGAGTTTCTTTGTGGGCTCATCAGCAAAATGTCTCAATTTCGACAGGAGGAATACATTTTTAGATACTATTTTACACAATTTAGTAATGTGGCCTTGCCAGCACAACTTGTCGTCTACGTTGATTCCAAGCACGCGATGTTCTCTGACTTGCTCCACAGGCTGGCCGTTAAGTGTTAGTTGAAGGGGAGGGGGGTTCAACTGATGCTTTTGCCGTGTGGTAATCAGCATGCATTTGGTTTTAGTGGGATTATGTATCATGGCGTTATGTCTGCACCATTCAGATATCTCATTTAAACTGTCTTGGAGAATCTTCACCATACATGTTACGTCTGATGACGAAACGTCCAGTGTTCCATCGTCTGCAAAAAGACTACAAGTTACACTGGAGTCAGATATATGTAATGGAAGGTCGTTTATGAAGACAGAGAACAATAATGGACCAAGAATCGATCCCTGTGGTACTCCGTGCTCTATCACCCCTTCAGGTGAGTTTTTACCATTCACGTAGACATACTGCGTACGCCCATGCGGATATGACGTAAGGAAGGCAAGTGTGTCTGCACTTAGTTGATAGACATTAAGTTTTTAAACTAAAGTTTCATGATTGACGAGGTCAAATGCTTTTGAAAGGTCCAAAAATACTGCTCCAGTCATTTGACTGCTATTTATGGCAGTAAGCCATCTGTCAACAAGGTGTACCAATGCTGTGTGACAGGAGTGTTTCCGCCGAAAGCCAGATTGTAATGGATGTATGAGTTTGTGTTTTTCTAGAAAATGTTGTAAGTGTGTGTGAATGTGTCTTTCTATCGGTTTCAACAGTGTTGACAGTAGCGAAATGGGCCTGAACTTGTTAGGGTCGGCAAGGTCTTTCGTTTTAGGTAGTGGGATCAATTTGGCTGTTTTTAGAGAAGATGGAAATATCCCCTGCTTTATGCAAAGGTTGTATATATATGTCAAGGTACCTACAATATACGGTAGGGCCATTTTCAGAACTGAGCTACTAATACCATCATGGCCAGACGTACGTTTGTTCTTTAAGTACGAGATGGATTTTCCCACGTCGTATATCGTTAACAGC